>CAOLHI010005577.1:0-62899 GCA_948474755.1 Ctenosaura bakeri
TATTTGAAACATGATATAGGTGAATCCAACTTTGTAACTCAGAGAGTTCAGGTGGAGCAACAGCTTACAAAAGGAAACTGAAATTTAAAAACTCTCTTTTTAAAATGTGTGTTCACAGGCATGTACCTGCTAAACAATTAACCTTTAGTGCTATATAATTTTTTAAAAACCAGATCATTACAATAAAATAAAACACTGGATTCTGACAGGATTTTTTTACAAAATAGTTAATTCATTTATTGATGGCTGACTAAGTCTACTAAGTTACACAGATGGGTAGTTACAAATTTTATTTGTTGATGAGATGACCAAGTAGATAAAACACATCTGAAAAAACATGTACAGGGAGCAGCTTCACATTTATACCATTAAAACACAGCATGAAGAACTGGCCACCAGTCATACACCTCCTTCTCATGCTCTCATTTCTCCTGATAGGAGTGTTTCAAGTTTTATTCCATTTTCTTATCAGTCCTAAAACTTTTTTCGCACACACAAAAAGAAAGAAATGAAAAAGAACATGAAGTAACAAGAATACCATAATGAATAATGACACTGGATTGCTTACTAAACTGGTATAAAGAGCAGAAAAAGTTCTGTTAGGAAGTAGTAGGCTGAAACAGGGAGAGAAAATAGCAGAAGAGAAAACTGAAAGGACAAAGCAAAGAAAAGGAAATATTTATTTTTTGCATTGATGCTGTTTCTTTTCATTTCTGCTTTTAACTGAAACTATTACTGATTGCTCAACAGGCTGCTGGCTTTTATGTGAGTGATATTAAGATTTGATATTATTCTTTTTGAGGTTTTGCATGTTTCCCTATATGACTTATATTTTATCTTTGTGATTTTAAAAAATTAACCTCTTAGTCCAGTCCCCAAGAACTTCTGGTGTAGCTGTATTGAATGTTCAGGAGTATTGAACTGTAGGAAATCTAACATGGATGCTGCTCACCTTCTCTGGTTGCTGTTTGGGCTGACTGGAGGGCTGATTGCTGGCTGCAATGGCAACATCATCAAGGCCCAAAGTGTTTGTGATGACACTAATACTGATAAAAAGGAAATGTGTGTGTATGTGAAGCAATATCTTTGTTTCTTATGAGGAAATGTGGGTCCCCAGATCTCTTTCTATATCCTATGCAGAGGGGAAAGGTTATCATTATGTATAACCTTTTAATTACCACTAGAGGGGGCCTATGTGCTGTAACTACTTTTGGGCTTTTTATAAGGGGGCAGAGAAGAGCTGTATTAAAAAAACAACTCTCATATTAATTTGGCTGTCTGGAAGAGCCATCATAGTTATAGTCTTTACAAACACATCCTGATAGGATGGAGAAAGCTTCATTTTACCACTCTTTAAACACTTTGATGACAAAGTGGTTAAAACATATGGGCTGGCTAATCTAAATTAAGTGATCTTAACTCAGATATGTGCTTGAATGCTTGCTGTATGAAAAAGCATGAAGAAATTACAGCATAAGGTCCACACAAATGCAGGAAATGAATTCACATCTCTTGATTTTCAGTCCAGGTCATATTATCACAAGAAAATGCTAATCATGCCCCAGAGAAAATTTCAGCCAAGAAATCCACTAATTCTTCTCATCCATCAGTGAAGTTCAATCTCTGATTAATAGCTGAACTTTTCTTCTTAACTGCTCTGCAACTCATCAAACACCTGTTTTTCCCACATTTGCACTAAGGCGATATGCTAACATCTCCATCCTCCAAAGCCAAGGGCTGCCATGGAATGCTGAGGCCAGACTTTATTCTATCTCAAAGTGCCAAATTTGTATTTGGACACGCTCCAGTACATTTTGGATCAGATTGCTGTCAACCCATTTGCCAATAAATGTTTGCCTTCCTCTCAATCTTAGCTAGACTTCATCTATCTTTAAAATATTCAGTTGGGTATCTGCAAAAGAAGTAACGTACTTTTCCTTGTACCTTCTCCCCATTTAGAGAGCTTGGGCTTTTTATTTTTATTGTCTTGGATAAGATTATTAAAGAGGAAAGTGCAAACTGAGCCAATAAGAAAAGCTACTTTGCTTTGCTTTGCTTTATGAGATGGGTCATTAAGTGCAGTAAAAGATGGAGACACTAGAAGATCTTATAACTTCTAGACTACTGTCTGCCTTTGTTAAAGAAGGCTTCTCTTGCCTATGAAATCTTACTATGTAATAAGGTATTTAATCTTTAAAGTGTTGTTTCTGTGAAAGCTAATTAAACTTTCCAATGTATTTGGTTGAAGCTGGATTATAAATGGTATTCAAGTAGCTGAAGGCATCTAGCCTATAAGTCAATTCCCCAAGCATCACCATTTCAATTATAAAGAACACTTTGCCAAAAATGGTGTCAGCTTTATGGTATTTTCTTGAAGTTATCACTGCAGCACCTTGGGAGCATCAGTCTTATCTCTTGGATGCATAGGCTATAGATTCTTGTCCCACCTGCTTGTATCTCTTCGGGGAAAGACCATACAACTCACTGGTAGAGCACATGGCACACATGTATAAGGACAAAACATCTGTGTTTAAAGCATTGATGGGAAACCTGCGGCCCTTCAGATGTTGCTGTGTTACCACTTCCATTCTCCCTGATTAGTAGCCATAGTAGCTGGAGGTGATGAATGTTGAGTTAAAGCATCAGTTAGAAGTTGACACAAAAGATCTGCTGCTAGTCAGATTAGACAATATAGGGTTAAACGGACAAAGAGATTCACCTGACATAAGGCAGTTTGTTATAATCACTTTTTAAATGAAACACCAAGGCCCTTTCCACAGGACAACAGCCTCTCAGCATGGGGATGCGAGAGGAGGGGACTGCGATGATGCTTCCACACAACGTCATCAAGGTCCTGTCCTTCTTGTGTTGCCAACTGGCATGATCGTGGGTTCTATCACTGACAGAAAAAGTCTGTCCATGATCCCTGGTTGTGCTTCCACCCCCACTGTAGCATGGCAAGAAGGCCAGCTGCAGCCTGGAAGGACAGATCATGTCCCTCGTGCTCCTTTCCGCAGGCAGCCAGTTGTGTCAGAAGAGGAGAGCTGGGCTCCCCTCCCAGCAGAGGTGCTGCTGGGATTGTGATGGGATGAAACATGAGTGCGTTGTCCTGCGGAAGCGCCCAAGTTTCAAAGGAAGGATATTAAGCAAATATATCTCAGAAAGGATCTACAGAAAATCAACTCTAATTTAAAGACTCTTTGTGAAAAGTGCTGTCTTTTTGCATTTTCTAGATCTGAGATTTTTCCAACTGTTACAAAAAGACACCTGTTACAAAAAAAATCTGACAAGACCATCTCCAAATGCTTTTCCTCCATCTGCACTGAGATCACTTTGGTTAATTTTCTCTTTGCAATAAAAAACAACTACTGAAATGGCAAGGATACTTTGGTTGACCATGGCCATGATCTACAGTCCTTACATGCATTCATATTCCACGGGCAGGAATGATCATCTGTAATTGCCTTAGTTCTTCCTCATTTTAAAAACCAGTATCTCCCATTATTGTGTAACTGCCATGCTAAGCATTGTCCATGTAAAGTTTCTATCCACAGTGCTCAAAGTTTGGCCAAAACTGATCAACATACATCACTTGTACCTGCAGTTCATGCTCCTGTTTAAATTAATAGTGTTGGCCTAAATGTGTGTTTGGCTACATTTTCTCCAAGTATTTCTATTTAGCCATTTGTTTTGCAAAGGTGTTTGAGAAGGAAAAAAAAATGGCTTTCAAAAAAAAAGCAAAAACAGACTTCACCTGTTGATTTTCAGCCAATTGCCGGATATGGGAGCTCTGCCCAAAGGTGGTGGTCAGGGGAAGCTCTCCTAATATGAATCCAAATCTCAGTCATGCTAATCACAACTACAGACTTTACCTTGAAGACTCATAACAGCTTTATTTGAATACTTTCTCAGGAGACTTTAATGGCCTCTGCATATGTCAGCTCAGCTGCAGGAGGAATAGGCCCTTGGTGCAGGACTCAAAAGATAATCTTGCTCAGTAAAGGGGAAAAATGCTCAGTAAACATAATTGTGGGAAGAAGGGGGAGAAGCTACATTTTGAGGTCAGGGGTTAATGCTGATAGAGCTACTAGTACAAGCAACTAGGAAAACAAGGATTTCAGCCACTGATAAATGAAACCACCAGGGAGCTGATTGCAGCAAGGCCGGGAAAGGAAGTCCCAGGAAGGGAGAGTGGCAGAGTAAACATGCTGATCCACCCAGTCTAGGTCACTCACCTGAGACCTGAATAAGGTTTACAAAGATGGGAGCAGTAATGTCTTACCAATATTAACTAAGGTTGCTTGATTACTGATAGAGGCTGCTTAGCAGACAAGAATTTAACAAGCGTAACTGCTCCAATTACCATTTCACCATACTTGGCATGTCACATCTGCTGAATTTTCACCTGCTGTACAGCAGTTAGAATGGGGAGTATATGGCCCTCCACAGTTGTGACTGCTGGTCTGGAGCTTTGAAGATCAAGGCTCAAGTTATTGCTGGGTTATAAAATCCATTGGTTGACCTTAGGCCAGTTGTTCTCATTCAGCCTGGCCTACTTTGCAGGATTATTGTGAGGAAAAAAGCAGGGAGGAGGAGAAATTTGAGTTTAGTGGAGGAAAACTGGGATATAACACTACTAAGAAGTAATAATAAATAATGACAGTGCATGATGGCATCTGGACTGCCATGTGAACCCTAACCGTTCCTGACAATCTCTATGGATAGGACAGGGAGAAGGATAGCAGTCCTAATGATGTTGAAGTATAAAGATCACAGATAAGCAAATATAATTGTATTGGGACAGCGTGTTGGCTTTTAAACTGTTTGAAAAATAAGTTTTGATCCATTGGTGGTGAACTTGTGGCCTTTTGGGTGATGTTGGAATCCAGCTCTTACCAGTAACATCTGGTATGGTCCAGCAACATGTGGAGGGCCATAGGTCCCCCAGTCTGGATTTACCTGATATAGGTAGTTTCTTTTAAAAAATAATGTGTGAACTAATTTCCTTTGTTTTGGTTATAGTTTCTTATTACATATTTTAAAACTTTTGGCTGTCTTGAGCTCTTTTTGTAGTGGAAAAGTGAAGTATAAATTTCCAGAACCAAGTAAAACTAATAATATCTGATTTTACATGTTTTTCCCCTAAAGTAGTTATCAAGAAACCAGGAAACAAAAGGACTTGAATATACCCTTCTCTCTGAAAGAGCTGACGTCTGAAGAGGGGTCAAGAACCTTTCCTGAGGTCATCACATAAGCAGAAATGAGAAAAGGACCCATGCCACTGCTTCCACTGTTCCCTTGTTCCTCCTTCAAGTTAATTATTCCAATGTACAGTTCTAATACAACAGTGAAAGCTCTGTTGTTGTGCCTACATAAGCATCTATATGTTCCTATTACTCCATGTTTCTCATTTCTTTGGGTGGTGGCAAGTTCTATGGACAGCAATTCTTCACAGGTGTTTGGTTTTATTTGGAGGAAAAAGAACCTAGAACAAACTAGGAAATATACTCAGTATCATCCAGCTTGATGTTGTTGATTTCATTTATGGTACGAATGACAAAAATGTTTGACTTCTAGCACTCACAATTCTTTAAAAATTTTCTACGTGATGTTCCCTGCAAAATGGACCCCAAACAAGAATCCCCTAGCTCGTTCCCATCCCCCCAATATCTGGGCTGTCAGCTTAAGTCTAACTATCATGTTTGTTCAGAACTCAATTTTTAAAAGTGCAGTCTACTGTAAAACATACATAAATCTGAAGTCTCTTTTGTGAAGGCACCAAAACTGCTTGAAAGACAGATCTAAATCTTTACTGTAGCCTTTCTTTGGGTCCTATTAGGTAATATACCAAGTCTTGTGAGTCTGTGGCCATATGTGTGGATTTGCATAGCATAACAAACTGACACATATGTGGATTTTACAGTATAACAGACAATCCAATGGAGTGCAAATTACAGAATAAATGTACAGGTAAGAAGGGAGTGGGAATCATGTGGTCCTTCAGAGGAGGCAGGATTGCAACCTTCATGATCCCTCACCATTAGGTATACTGGCAAGGGCTGCTGGGACTTGCAACCTCTGGAGGGCCACATGGATCTCATTTCTGAGGTCATGAATAAAACTGAAGGAAACAGCAGGCAACCATCTCTATCAGTAACCACTGAGAAAATATCAACCAGCCATTATTAATTATTAAGCAGCCCAAGAAAGGAAATCATTGTTCACGTAGTGCAACGCTATGCTAGTACTAATTTATCTCTAAAGGCAAGTCTAGAACAAGATATCTGTCAACATCAAGCCAAGCAGATTTTACGCCCTGAAATATAGATATGTCCAGTAGACCTTTTAATATGGCAACAAGTAATACTTTGAAACATCCTCACATGTTCAGATGAAGTTTTTGTGTTGACATTCTGTTTCTCAGAAGAAAATCTGTGTAGAGACAGCTTTGTACAGCTCTGAATCCACAGTTATTTGCACACACACATGTGTTTCTCAGTGCTGCTAAGCAGCAATTCATTGAACCAGAACATTCCTGCCTGGTCATGAGAATGAAGCTACAGGAGCAGGCATATCGTGTAGGGAAAATCACAGTGTGTCAGTAGCACCAAGAATGTATGAACTGGAAAACAGTAGAAGTGATCCAGGTTTAACAGTGGCCACAGATGCAAATGTTACTCTTCCACTTGGAAATGACCAAGCAGAAGCTTCACAACCTGCAAGTTATTTGAACTGTGGTGAAGCATGAGGACCAATTACAGTCTTGCAAGGACCCTAAAGGATTTGTGGTGGAATTAATAGTGATTTCCGAGTACAGGAGTCAGTGCCTGAACAGGCACCACTTAATACATTCCAGAGCATTAACTAACCAAACTGATATCCCACCCCATTCACCCGTAGTCTGTGTCTAGTTTGTATTAGCATTACATGTCCCACTGCTAGAGCAGGTCTGTCCAGATAAACTACAGATGAGTACCGTCTAAAGAAAGTATGGTAGGGAAAGGGTTAACTTGTTTTGCTGTTAGCAGGATAATAGGGTTCCTTAATGGGGTCTGAAGGAGATGCACAGGATAAACAAAGCAAACAGAGAATTAAGGGGATGAATCACTGCCCTGCTGTCTACAACTCCTAATCCCTCCTGGGCTGGCCCTGGGAGCCTGAGGTTACAGGATTAGCAACATTTAGAGACAGAAAACATATCCATAGAGTCTAGGCCTGAACTCTATGGAGTGTGCCAACATCTCTTATGGTAGCAAGTTCTATCTTTTGAACTTTTGACTTGTGTTCTCTGGGGGTACATGCTGAAAACTAGCAGTATAATTTTTCCCCCTTTGCAATATAGGAATTCAGGCTCTCAAAGTTTTGCAGGAGGAATACATGCCATTGCAACCTCATTGCCAATGGTGAAGTAAAAGTCAACTGCCAGTCTAGTCTGTTCCCATATATGAAACAAGGAGGGGAGAGGTCTTTTTCTCAGGTAGCAGAATGTCTTGGGCCTGCCTTTTTTTCTGGGTCACACTGCACTAGACTTTTCACTCTATTGGGTATCGATGTTGTGATAAGTATGTCTGGCCAAAGATGACTCGCTGAGTTTCATGGCAGAATGAAAATCTGAACTCAGGATTCCTCAGTCCAACAGTCTAAGCCACTGTGATGGTGGTGGTGGTTAAACAAAATGTTATAAAAGATAGAAATACATACATTCAGAAGTCTATTTTATAAAGTCCTATTTTAACCTGTTGTCTAATTATGAAAACGTCCCCAGTATTGGGAGAGAATTCTGAAGATACGTCAGTGGGGAATTACTATGAATCTTGGAGTGTCCTTTCCTTCCCAGTGTCTGCCATGTGAAATGATTACTTATTGTATCCTACCTAGGTTCTGTAGCATTTTTTTTTTAAAAAACAAACTTTTCATTCTTTATCCAATCAGCTTTGCCATTAATACTCCTTCTAAATATCACAGGAAATTATTCTGAATTCAGATAGATAATGTATTATTATCATTATTTATTTTCTTTGTTGGAAAGAAAATAAAGAGAAAAGGCTATAGTTAAGAGGTAGAACAAGCATTCTACAAGTCAAAGGCTTCAGGTTCATTTCCTCACTTCTCTAATTAAAAGGGCCTGGGTAGTACATGATGTGAAAGACATCTGTCTGTACTGGTGTAGCAGAACCTCCTGTACATCTTAAAGCCCTTTCAGCAACAGATCTTGGGTATACAGTTGTGCCATTAATTTAACAACTGTTAGATCTAAAACTTGAGACATTAAAAAAAATCATTTTAATACTTATGAGCCCCAAAATGAGAACAAATGTTTTCATTAAAAATAAAAAATTAAAAAGTTCTAACCCACTCTATAGAGATGAAAGAGTAATAAAAAGAATTAATTGCAGCTGCTACTGATCAAAGATAGCTACTCCAAAGAGGGGAGCAAAACTAAAATATTTATCAAGGAACATGCATTTGTGTGCTTTATTTATTTCTTACTACGAGTAAGAGTAATATTTTTTGTTAAAAAAATCTAGAAGTTATGGATAGGGTGGGAGAGAATCTCTTTAACCTGGAAACAGAACTGCTGTTCTACCCCGGGAGTCATGATGAGGTCCAGCTGTTATCAGTACATAGAGTGTGAGGGTTGCGAATAGTTCAGTGGTCATTCCTGTCTAAAGGAACCATCTGAGGGCATGCTGAGATGGCTCTGTATGGAGATTGATTTCTAGCTGCTGCTTCCTTTTGACCCAAACCAAGATCTGAGGTCTCTGGAAACACTCTAGGCACTTTGCAGACATTTTTTGGATGGTGTGGGGTGCTTCTGTGGAATGAAGAGGGCTTGGGATAACAGCTTGGTTTCCCTTGGTTGATGGCCATGTCCTTCTCTCCCACTCATATACAATCATTTCTTCTAAGAGGAAGAGCACTGGAATTTAATTTCCCACCCTACTCCATTGTTTCCTGTTATTCAGATAAGCTTCTTCTCAGCCCAGTGAATTAGATGTCTACACTTTTCCAAATGATTCTTTTGCCAACTTGTCTTCGGGCCCTCATTCCATAGAACCACTTTCCCCAGTGAATCTTGTAGTTGTTCTTTTTTATTTGGCCTCTGAAGAACAGAAAACCCCTATCAGGATCACAGCTTGGAAAAGTTACTTTCATGAACTACGATTCCCATCTTTTTTCCATGCTCTGATCTTGATTTACCCTAGATAATCCCTGTAGTCCAAAAGCCCAGCATTCAATTGCTGCCAAAGGCATGCCAATTTTGCACCAATTACATTTTAAATCAATATTTGGAGTTGTAACAATATGAAAAGATAAATTGTTCTTATCTCACTTCCATCAATTGAAGCAAAAAGTGACCCACTTTAACTCATCCAGGAGCACAGCCTTGGCTGACTTTGGATTTGAACTGAAATTTCCATTAGCCAAGCTTTCACCACCTATTCATACTTCACTAAATTCAGTACAAAGTAAAAGTGTTAGTATATATAAGCATAGTGGAAATTCCCTCCTGCTCACTGACTCCAGCCTCCTCAGGGGAAAAGGAGGGGTAAAACACCCCATTAACTAAACTTAACCCCCCCCCAAAAGTCTTGACCACCATTAAAAAAGAGCAGGAAAAGTTCTGTAAGGTGCAGCGGTCATAGCATGGCATTTAGATTAGGAAGGCCTGGGTTTAAGCATACCTATCATCTATGATGACCACAGGGTAGTACCTACCTCACAGGTTTGTTGTGAAATTAAAGTGGATTAACCCCATATGAGGGAGTCAGTGGTGCAGCATTTTCAGTGTTGGACTGTGACCCTAGTGATCAAGGTTCGATTCCATACTCAGTCATGGAAACCCACTGGGTGACCCTGGGTGTGTCACACAGGCCATTTCCGCACAGGGCGAGGGAATCGCCCTGTGATGCTACTTACCGGACTTCTTGGCTCCCCGGTCTGGTCCACACTGCTCCGGAGCAGTGCGTGCTCGTTGATACACACTGCTCTGGCATCCCAGATGGCGGCTTCTGGTTGGTCAAGGGTCTCAACCAACTGCTGAAGCTCGCCAGCATAAAGCCCACCCTGGCAGATCACAGGCTCGCATTGGGGCAAGCCTGCGAATCTGCATAGGGGAGTAGGCTCGCAGTGGCACGCTCCGTGCTTTTGAAAGACCTGTTTTTAGTGGTCTTTCAAACGCACACTGGATGACCACTTGGGGTCGTTCCGGAGTGGGCTGAGGTGTGGATCTACATTAAGTAGGTCCGACCCAGCCCGCTCCCAGATGCAGACATCCTCCCTGGAGGACACTCAGCCCCGTTTTAAAAACCCTGTGTGGAAATGGCCACACTCTCATCCCCAGAAAGCCCCATGATAGGTTTGCCTTAGGTTCACCATAAGTCACAAATGACTTAAGGGCAGACGACAATGACAACGACAACGACACCAACACCCTTATAGATCAGTCTGAACTCCTTTGAGAAAAGGCGAGGTGTGATGTGATGGAACAAAAATTAAAATCCCTCCTCAGATTTCTTTAGTGGCTCAGTATTTGGCACAGCTCCATCATGCCTTGGCCCAGGAGCAGATGAAAGGGCCTCCATCCATCCCAATTGCCGATGCTGTGGCCTTGGAGGGAAAGAAGATGAGCAGACAGAGTGCCACCATGCCTAGGCCTAGAAGCAGATGTGAAAGGGCCTCCCTCTATCCCAACTGCCACTACCCCAGGCATGGAGGGAGAGAAGAGGCAGTAGCTCATGGATTTAACACTCTTTCCCACTGCCACTCCCTTTTCTTTGTGTGTCATGTCTTATTTAGACTGTAAGCCTGAGGGCAGGGAACTGAGAGCCTTTGTGGCTGAAATGTAGGGTATAAATACACTAAATAAATAAAAATAAATATTTATCAACTCCTTGCTCTTCCATCATCTCTTTTACACATGTCCCTATGCTTGGGCTGTCTTTAGAAAACCACATTGACCATAATATGTACTGATTTCAAGTATACATTCATTTGACAACTTCTGTTATTAAAAAAGGATTGCCAGGTTTCTTTGGTAGTGGACACTGATGACTAAACACAGAACTAGCTTTCTGTGTTTTCTTTCAGTAAAAGGGCAGGGGGGTTGTGTACTATCTTCAAGAAAGTGATGGTAACAGGATGAGCATGTGATATGAGAGAGCCAATGTGGGGTAGTCCCTTGAACACTAGATTATGACCATGGAGACTAGGGTTTGATTCCCTGCTCAGCCATGGAAACCCACTGGGTGACCTTGGGCACATCACACACTCTCAGCCCCAGAAAACTCTGTGATAGCTTCACCTTAGGGTCACCACAGGTTGGAAATGACTTGAAGGCACACAGCCACCACCACCAGAACAACAACATGATATGAACATGTATGTATAGAATGTTACACAAGCTGGATGTACATGTACATACACATACACATAAATGCATTTACTTCTTGCCTATATGTGTCTGTGGGCCAAGCTCAATGACCATTTCCACATTAGCTGTTATAGCACTATTATTGCACTTGCAACATCCTATGGAATTCTGGGGTTTGCAGTTTCAGGAGGGGCCACCCAGACTCTCCCAAAACTGCAAACCCCAGGATTCCATAGGATGTTGCAAGTGGAATAATAGCACTGTAACAGTCTAGTGCAGAAATGGCCAATGTTTAGGACAATTGCGGGACAATTTGCCCTATTCAGGGTCTACTCTTTACACAAAACAGAGCATGTAAGCAGAGAGGAGGAATAAAATGTACCACATCCACACCACCACCGTATCTTACTGCATTCTTTTACTTTAAAGAGATTTTTTCCTTCCTGACCCTGATACCGAAAGTAAGCCTAGGCAGGGAGAAATGGCTTCTAAAGCTTGAGAGTGCAGTAAGACATATTTCAGAAGCGGTGTGTGCGTTCATCTTCCCTGACTCCATTTTGTTTAAAAAACTAAAGTCAATGGGCACCAAGAAGGAGTTAACATACAACCAATTGCTCCATATGTTTAATTTGGTACCAATATAAATACAGTTGAGCCAGCATAGTGTAGTGGTTTGCGTTTTAGTCTAGGACTCATACCAGGGTTCAAATCCCTACTCAGCCATAGAAACCCACTGGGTGGCCTTGGGCAATTCACATTTTCTCAGCCTCAGAGGAAGGCAAAGCCTCTCCAAACAAATCTTGCCAAGAAAACCCCATGTAAGGTTCACCTTGGGGTTACTATAAGTTGGAAATTACTTGAAGGTACCCAGTAACAACTCATAAATATGTCTGTGCTTGAAATATCATCATACATCAGTGTACCCTGATTAAAGTGTAACACTGTAGGCATACAGCTAGTAGATTATAGCGGGTTTGATTATAGGTATTAGTACATCCTAGGTTCAATTATATTGTCAAGGGAGATTTATTTTTTCATATGTATTCCCACCTTTCCTAGCAATTCAGTATGGAACTCAGTGACAGTAATAAGTCCTCTAGAGACTTTCACCTGAAATCTCCTAATGTGACAGCAATAAGAGTCCTCTGTTTATTTGTCTTTCTTTCCAGTCTTGTTTAAACTCTTTCTCAGCCAGACCATATCAGAGCATATAATTGTTCCACTGGCTTCTCTGTGCGATGGGAGTAGAGTTGCATTTATCAGCTGCAACCATGTGGCAATAGATCTTCTTTGCTCATAAAATAACTCATGTTAATCATAGCCTCCGATTTATTGTCTCCTTTGTCTTGTACATTAATAATTCATAGTATTAAAGAGAAGAAGCTGGAGCAGAGTGAATGAATAAGAAGTTCCATTCTTCCTGTGCTGCATTCTGCTCTTTGCACATACATGTTCAGGGGGCTTCTGTCTCAAGACACATTCTACAGAACTAGAGATACAATTGCAAGCTTGGTGCAGCTGAACAGTTAGAAAAGTGGATTTCTAAAATAAGGTTTGTGTACTTGAAAAATTCAGATCTTGTAAGAGTTGCATTAGAGAGCCAGCATGGTATAAAAGTTTGAGTGTTGGACTATGATGCTGGAGACCAGGGTTCAATTCCCCACTCAGCCATGGAAACCCACTAGGTGACCTTGGGCACATCACATACTCTCAGCCACAGAAAACCCTGTCATAGGTTCATCTTAGGGTCATCATAAGTTGTTAATGACTCAGAAGCATATAACAACAGCAATAACAGCAAGAATTGTATTAGTTGCATTACGGCCAAACTGAATGACAACAGTGAGAAAAGTGTTATGCTGCTCTTTGGGGGATCTGATTTGTTGAAAGATCCACAGCCTCCATGTCCAGAAGGGGCTGAGGAGTAGATTACTCTATAGAACAGAGATGGGAAAAGTTCATCCTCAGCCTATTTTTTTGAAGGCCCAAGGACCTGACAATCACCCAAAATCAGTTTTGCTAAAAATGGCCAATTTTAGGGAAAATTGTGAGGGTGATCTGACTGCGACATCTGTCACCCCATTGATCACCAGGATTGATCTGGCTGAGCTGGCTGGCTAAGTGAGTGTCCCCTTCCTCCCTCACCACTGCATTTGTGTCCCTCCTGAAACTGTGCGCTCCGTGGAAGAGGATGACCATCCCAGATAGAAGGAGCTTACTGTTCTTCGGTCAATGATTGTGAAAATGGGGACATAGGGTCCTTCAGGATTATTCAGTTCAACCCCCAATGCTTGGCAATTGCACATCCTTACTACAGACATGGCTTCTCAGAGGAGAGAGTAGCAGAATCTCTTCCCATATAAGCAGGGAACAAGAAGAAATAAAGTTCTGCTCTCATTCAAGGGTGTCAGTGATTGAAATATTTTATGGCAACAGGAATCAGTAACCTCTATTGAACATTTATCTGGATAAAGTGGATATGGATAAGACAGACCTATTGCAGAGCAAAAACAGATGCCTAATTTACATAGAGATTCATGAAAAAGGGTGGGAGGTAGATTTTTTTTTTATATGTGTGTATGTGTGAGTTACATTGCCAGCTTAAAAGGATCACAAAATTTGTGGATTTTTTTGTCTCTGAAATGGGAGGGGATACTAGGTGGAAACCATACATGGCAAATAAGTGAAATTTGGGGACACGCTTTACATGTGTGCGGATGACAATATCATATGTTATATAATGACTTAACTTGCACATCTACTTCATAAATTCTGCAAGAAAAGTGCACCTGGAGGGCTAAGATGTCCCATTCAGTGCATGAAGGTAAACACAAGCCTTGCCAAAGGGGCCTTGGATATCAGCTTTACGGTTGGGAAGATGACCACAAGCTCTGCATGGAGGACATTTTCTATCTCTAAGAGCCAGCTGCTCTGTTTAGCTTTGTAACTGTGCATTTCTGGACAGGCTCTATCTTCATGCTGTCCATCACTGCTATGCCATTTCCCTCTCCAAGAGCTGTTTCACTTTGAGCCCCAATTAAGCTGAGATTCACACCAAAACAAACATGTCCCAGGCGTCTGAGGTGCATGTCAAGCTCAGACTACCTGGTGCCCTGGCCCCATCTGGCCTCAGGCAGTGATAAAAGAGTTAGAGGGGCTCCTGGCAAAGGAAGTCAGGGCTGTAGGCATGTTGCAAAGTTTCTCTTGACAATTAATCTCCAGGGAACAAAAAACATCCATTTGCTGCAAGAGCTGGAACTTCTTCCTGGCAGATTTTCCTTCTGATGAAACTAGGACAAGAATGACAATTATCTCCCAAAATTCTTTGTGCTACTTGCTACTTCTCGGAAAATTATATTCCAAGAAATTGGGGCCTTGCTCTATCAAACCCATGTTTGCCTGCTGTGGAACATAGCTGACACAAAACATTAACATCATATTTTTCCAGCTGAACAGAAGGCAAAGGCTAAATATGTGAGCATTACCATGAACTTCTTTCTCTTTCTGAAGTATCATAAGCTGCTTATCAGCCGTGACAAAGCCAACTCAAAGTAAATGGGCATATATATAATGCACATTATTTTCTGGCAGACAGATTTTAGTTAGTGGTGGACTTCTACAGTTTTACCTGTATCTACAATGTAAAAAATAAAATAAAATTGTCAATTAGGCCATTATTTATTTAAACATATTTGTATCTGCCACTATGTTTGTTCTCCAAAATGAAACAGGCAGCCAACTTTCTAGTTTGCCTGATAGAAAATTTTGTGCAGCTCAAAACTTGTTTACTTCTAGAGCAACAAACTTTTATCCATCATCATCTTCATCATCATCATCATCATCCCCCACCTCCTCCTTCATTAACATAGGCTTAAGTTTACAACTTTTACCCAAGAGTACTGTCCAGTCTACAGCTTCTCTCCTTCAAGAAACCACTGTAGGTTTGAATTAGGAGTTCTGCTGGGGAGCTGTAAATAATCCTTTTCTAACAGACCTGTTTAATTACCAATACTGTGTGAATCCAGAATGCAATAGACATTCCAGAGACAACATATGACCAAATTGGGATGGCTTGCACAGAAACTTTTCAAGAAATGAGGTGAGAAGATATGGAAAAGGACAGGGTCTGTGGGAACTTTAAAACATACATAAGAGAGTGAATTTCAGGAGGTGTAACTATACTTGCACTTCTTAGTAAATACAAATTTATTTGCTAATAACTGCTAATAAAGGAGGGGAATTCTTCTACTGTAGCAGAAACATAAATGATAACAATGACAATGAAAGATTGGCATCAGAGGCCTTCCTGTCTGTCCTGTCACCACTGAAGGCTGATACAAGAGGTGTGACCTTTTAAGCAATGAAGCAGAAACTTTGAAATGAACTCTCTTGGGAGATCCATCTTGTGTTCAGTTAGTTTTGAAAACTCTTTGAATAAATATTTAATGTTTGGTGTTTTGCTAATTTAGGGTTGTTTCAGCTAAATGCTGCTGGTTTTATTTGTTTGTTTGTTTTTATTGTAAGATTCCTGATTGTGTGTGGTCTTTTGTAATTCATCAAATTGTTTTAATTTATGACCTCTTACTATTTAATACATGTTTAAGCTACTTGGAATTTAAATGCTTATTAAAAAGCCAATTTAAATAGAATGAATAAAAAGAATTCTAGGTTGCTTGAATTCCACCTTAGCCCTGGAACAATATGTTAACACACTGTTGCACATTAAAAAACAACAACAACCCTTGGCCAGTTTACTTTGTGGCTTGTTACTTCTTCTGACGTTTTGGAGAAGTTGTATACAGAGCAACTGCTAGAGCTGTACACACTCATCTAGAAGTAAGACCTATTGAATTAAATGGAACTTGCTTTTGTGTAGATACAGACAGAATAACCCTATAAATCATGGTGTCTTTCATGTCATTGGGGTGTGAATACTTACCAGATTTTAATCCAGGCTTTAAAGAAGCTCTCCAAGGTACTGAGTCCTTTACTTAAATAGGCTCAGCACCTTGGGCAACTCTTATGAAGCTAGCTGCACTGTTAATATGGGAGCCATCATTCAGCACTGCTATAAATATAATTCAAAGATCTGCAGCAAAATAATTTGATTGGGTTAGTTATGATGAGATACCAGTATCAAAATTTGCAGCAAACTAATTGAAACACACATAGCAAAAAAGCATCTGAAATAATGTAATTCCTGAATAAATAGTACATGGAACAACACGTAGATTCTTTCCTTATTTGTTTCCATACATAAAAGTTCATTTACAACACAATTTAATCAAACATCTCTCAAGTCTACTTCCTGCTTCTGAGTTTGATATTATCCATACTGTGAGGATCTTATTTGCCAAATGTGTGTATTTTTTGAGCAGGAGGGAGATTATAAGTTTTTTTTTAGAGAGTAAATGCTAACATTTTAATGTTGAAATCTGAATATCATTCCCAACCCAAATTTTGTAACATCAGCAGTACAAAAATCTCAAAATCCTAGATGTTCACAGTATGAAAGATGAGATACATGAGATTCCTCAGAAATTTTGTTTCCACCCTGAATATATATTGTGTCCTGCAATACAGAACTGCATGTTAAATTCATGCAAATTTCAAGTTTTTGAAGAAAGAAAAAACATTATTTTACTGTGGAGGGGGGCACTGATAGGGTCATTTGGAGATTAACATGTTGAGTTTTTCCTACACTTTGACACTGACAATACTGCTGAAAGAGATATCATCGACATCTCCAGCCTGCTTCCATCAGCAGCTCCCCAGGGGTCAATGCCTACAGCCCATTCTGGTTTAAAAGTTACTCATATGAGTTGAATATTTTAGCTCCCCTTGTATATTTGGGTCTTTAGTTGAACAGCATCTGCTTCTTGGCCTGGTTTTCTACTAGAACACTTGTTGACATCCTTAGAATGTGAAGTAGACAGCTGACAAAACCTTTCCCATCCAGGAATTGGAGCAGAGATCCTTTCATACTGCATAATTGTAGCACTATGATACCACTTTAACTGGCATGGTTCCATCTTATGGGATTCTAGGACTTGTAGTTTGGTGAGGGACTGGAGCAGTCTGACTAAGAAATCTTAATGCACCTCCCTCAACTACCAGTCCTAGGATTCCATAGGATGGAACCACAGCAGTTAAAGTGGAATCATAGTGCTGTAACTGTGTAGCATGAAAGGGCCTCAGGAGGTTTAATTTAAAATTCTCATAGCTATGTGTGCTCCTTCCATGCATAGCGCATCTTCTTGGTAGAAAAATCTGAAACCCCCGTATGTCCCTCCAGCTCACTCAAGTTACAAAATAAACATGATGTCCTAATTTGGCTATCAACCACTTCTGATATAGTTATATATATATATATCTATCTAACAGTATTAAAGGCATCATAAGTCTCTGTATCAGTAGCTGATGAACTTACTAAATTTATGACCCCATTGGGTATATTACTTAGGTTTCTTTTTTTAAAAAATCTAAGAGCTATTTATTTATTTATTTTAATTTTTTTTACAAGTTATTTATATGACAAGGCCAGCTCCTGCCAGAATGCTGAAGGGAAGAAGCAGCCGAGAAAAGAACACATTGCTTCCCCTACCAACTACACAGGCAGGGCCAGGAGTCTTCACTTGGCGTGCAGCAGGGTCCTTCATTACCTTGTCAATTCCACACTCTCAACTCCTCCACGACCATGTCTGAAGGAGGGAGCTCTCCAAAAGGGGCAACTGCATTCCAATTCTGAGCCCCAGTGGTGTGTGTGTGTGGAAGAAAAACAGAGAACAACTAAACAGAGCTGAGGGCAGTTACGGCAAGTTCTCTGAAATTCAAGATTGATGCTAGCAGACACAGGTGCCCCAGCAGCCTTCCCAACCACTTTGGACAGCTGTGGGCCCACATTTTTCAGCTGTGTAAGATGGATTTACAACTGGGAGGAAACATTGAGACTGAATTGCTGCCAAAAAAAATGCGCCAGAGCTGTAAAGGAAAGTGAGGAGCAGCTAAAATTCTGTGAGGGAGGAGGTGGGATAGAGGAAAGGCTCACTTGGTAGCCTCACCCTACCCTTTGTCAGTCAAATGTGATTCCCTAAACTGTCAGAATCAGCTGTGGATTTGACCATTCTCTTTTCTCCTCCTCTTCAAACACATTGCTTTCTATAAAACAACCCTTTTTACTAGTGGAGGACCTGAGGGGCTTTTACAGTTTTTGAGGGACTGGATATCAGTTATCAGAGTTTGGCCTTTCTTCCAACATAACTTGTGGCTCCTGGCCTCCCGAAGATATGGGGCCCTTTGCAGCTCCAGGGCAGTCTTGTTAATTACTGCACCCACTCTCATCTCCTGCCCAAAGCATGGAGCATGTTGCTTCAGAGTTCCACTCATTACTTACGCTTCTTATAATGGAGGTTGCTGTTTTAATTTATATCTCACCTTTCCTCTAATGAGCTCAGACCTGCTACTTTCCTCTCTACTTTTGCCTCAGAGCAACCCTTTGTGGTAGGTCTAGTTGAGAGAGCAACTGGCTCACTGTCACCCAATATGTTTCATGGATCTCATGGGACTTTAACCTAGACGTTTCAGTACTCTAGTCACTATACAGCTTTGGCTCTCATAGTTCTCTTTAAATCAGGGTAAGCAAGCTGGTCCCTTCCAACTGTTTTGGACAATACTTTCTATAATCCTTGATCATTGTCTATGCTGGTTGAGGTTTCAAACTCTGGTTTGAAAACCTCCAAGTTACCTTAAATCATGGATCCATCATCATTTCCCCCCAGTTCATGCATTTACAGGGAGGTTATGGTAATAGTATGGTTTTAATTGTAACGAAAGTGTAACTAGCAGGTACAACATGGGAAAATCACTATTCACATATATTTTCTGTCTCTGCATTCTGCTCATGAAAAAACTATGCATGAAGATCTGTTGAGGTGTCTAAAACTTGATTCCTCATTATTGTCCTGTAATCTTTTCTTGCAAGATGAAGCCTGAGCTTCTGTGTCTAAAATATGGGCAGAACCAGTTGCAGCTAGCAGTTTCCCATGCTAGTGGGATGGATTTGAACTTTAGCGGAGCTATCCAGAGTACTGAACCCTATCTCCCAAATAGGTTCAGCACTTTGGATAGGTCATTTCAAGTTCAGTCTAAATCCTAGGATAGATTCATTGCTCCACTGACATGGGAGCCTGCAACCATCACTGGGCAGATCCCTTGTGACCCAAATGTCCAGCAGCTATACTTAATAAAGGGCCAAAGTCCTTGGCTATCCACCCATTGCATCCTTTTATTCTGCTTTCCTAACCACGTTACAACTGCCAGAAAATTTTCAAAGGTAGAGAATTTATGTGAAAGATCCCCCAAATCCAAATTCTGATGTATTTCCACAAAATGGAGCTACGGTTGGCCCTCAATATCAAAGGATTCTGTATCTACAGATTCAACCAACCATGGCTTGAGAATATTAAAACACACACACACACACAACACCAACAATAACAACTCTCCAAAAAACAAAAAGCAAACATTGATTTTGCCATTTTATATAATACCTTTTTACTAACCCATTGTACATAATGTGACTTGATCATCCATGAATTTTGGTATCTGTAGGGTGTCCTGGAACCAAACCCTAGCAAATATCAAGGGCCCACTGTGCTGACATTGGCCTAATGCTAAGAGCTCTGAGCTATTGGATTGCTGCTAGTTGTCTTCTAGGATTTTATTAGTATACTGTAAAGTCTATAATCAAATTTTAAAAGTGAGAGCAAACACAGGATCTCTTCCCAAATGAATCTGAAGTTGATGCTTTTACACATTTGTAGTCTTCTCCCTGACAAAGATGAGTTTGCTTATCCAAGTGGTTTCTCCTCATGTGTCAGAGGATAGATCATTGCTGTGCTTTGCTTACTGAAAAGTGAATCTTAACCTTCATCTAGTTTAAATAAGCTCCGATTTCAACTCTCTCTATGATAATTTATATGTTTTATTTATATCCTGTCTTCCTCCTAATGAGACCCAAAAGAATTTAAAATATAAGTTAAAACAAAATAGCTAAAACAGTATAGTGTACTCCCCTCCACACACAGACACTTCTGAATTTAAACCAGCTTTATCTCTCAAGGACTATGAAGAGCTTCAAGAAGAACTTCTAAGAGTCTCAAAAAATTTCTCCAAGCTGTGGGAATGGACACTAAAATGACAAGAGAGATTCAATGTAAGCTGGAGTTGAGGAAAATCAAGTACTATGATAGACAGACATCTGTCACCACTTGAGGGAGCACTTTTTCAAAAAAAAAGTGTGAGTTCATTTAAATTTGCTAATAAGCAGATGTGTTTAAAAAAAGCAGATTTCATGTTGTGGTTCATAAACTTTTGTCTGGTCACAATATGAACAGAATCTTAGACTAGAAAGATACTTTATATGTTCTAATATCACAAGGTTTTATATGTGAATAGTCACACTTTCATATATAGTTCTTAGCCTAGATCTAGGGACCCCCAGGGTTCCATGGAGTCCTCACAAGGAGTCCATGAAGCCTGCTGCTGGACACCAGCAGCATGTCAGCAACAGGGAGGTGGCAGGCAGAATGTCTGTGTGGGTGCTGAAACTCCTCCGTTGTTTACAAACAAGGGAGAAGTTTGAGTATGTATGCCTGCCTGCCACCATGTGCTTGTCATCAGGGACACAACAGCAGTTTGCATGTACCCAAACTGCTCCCTTGTTTGCAAAGGAGAGAGCAGTTTCAGCATTCACACCCCCTGTTATCGTGTCCCTAATGAAAAGTACATGCAGCAGTTGTGTGTGCATGCCCAAACTATGACTCTTGAGACCATGGTCTGAATCTCTACTTGGCCATGGAAATCCATTGCATGACCTCAGGCAAGTCACATTCTCTCAGCCTCAGAAAAAGGTGACAAATCTTGCTAAGAAAATACCCATGCTAGGTTCACCTTAGAGTTGCCATAACACAGTTTTCAAAGGGAAGAGACATGATGGCTAGAAAGAACCTCCCCCTATCAGTGGCACTTTGTTGTTGTGTGCCTTCAAGCCACTTCGGTTCTGACAAGATTTGTTTAGAAGTGGTTTGCCTTTTCCTTCCTCTGAGGCTGAGAGAACGTGACTTTCCCAAGATCACCTGTTGTCTGAGTGGGAGTTTGAATCCTCGTCTTCAGATGCAATCAATCAATCAATATTTGAATATTTTAATCTAAATTTAAATATTTAAATCTTGAGTTAACTCTTGAGGGATCCTGGCATGAGATATGTGCTCAGTAGGAGACAGGAGGCAAAGAACAGAAGGAAATTTGGCATATTTCAAGAAAGAAACTCAAAGCAGCTTGGGAATAAGCAGGTAAAATCAAAACAAAAAAGAACTGGAAATTCTCAATATTCCCAGAGAAGTTTTCCTCTGTTGGAGGCCCCTAGTGTCTAAAGAAATAACAACCAGTCTTCTATAGTGACAGTCTTGAAAAAATGCTCTGGTTCATCAGTACTGCAGACATCAGTGCATAAGTCAATATTCACAAGCTGTCCATGATGGAGTCAAGGCAGTTGCAGTAGCACTCTATTTTATCAGTCACCCAGCTATGAGAGAACTAAGATCTCTCAGGGTCTTTTTGAGGTTACCATCTTTGTCCTGCCTTTGTGAATTGTTGTAGGGGGGGAAATCCCAACTCCATCCCACAGGTTGAACTGAATGCAAAGAAATGGCAACTTTTTTTCCCCAAAGGGAAATGGAAACATTGGAGGAATTAGAGGTGCAACATACATCATCAGCCATTGTCTCCAACAATGCTGGCCGACCAATCTGCCACTCAACCACCAGGGAATACCTCCTTGACTAGAACATCATATTCCTTTGTGCAAGGGCCATCTAGAGTGAGCAAAGATACATATTTCCGGTTTGACCTTATTGTTTTCTGAAAAAAGTTCTTAGCTCCTGGACGCCTGAACAAACAATGAATAAAGTTTGCGTGTGTGTTGTGAACCCAGCCTATACTTTTCAATTTAAGCAAGATATATTTATTAACTCCTTTGTTAAGTGCTGTTTTGTCTTTGGTGCAAATGAGAAATATAGAAATGATCCTTCCTTCCATAGAAATGATCATTGCACAATGAGAATTCTGTGCTAACAGCCACTAAGCAATATTTATGTATGCCAAGAAGAGTGTCACAAAAATTATCAATTGAGGAACACATTGAATGATTTGTCTCAGATGCTTACAGTTCTTTTAATTAAATAAAATACAAATGTAAACAACCAGGATGCTTTGATGCTCAAATTCATCAGCTATCATATGTTCTTCAATGTAGAAAAATGATTGGGTTTTCTTGGACTGCTGACTTGTGAGGATGCCAAACAAAATCCATAATCCAAAAACATTAGGAGCAACTAAAATGTCAGAAAAGGGTGATATAGTGATTAGAATGCTAGACTAGGAAAATCCAGCTTCAAATCCCTGCTTGCCCATGAAGTTTATTATCTGTGTGCCTAATAAGATTGTTATGAACATAAAAACGAGGGGCAAGAACAAGCCTGAGCTTCTCAGAGGAAAGGCAGAATGAAAATGTAACAAAACCTCAGGCAAGATGGTACAAAGAAAGTAGTACATGAGGGGAGAAACTGAGACATCCAAAAATTAGACCAGATGTTGTGGTCATGACATCCACTGTAAGATTCCATCTTAACATGGAGAGTGCAGACTGAATGATCAGTAGGAGTGCAGGTATCAGATGACAACAAGCAATGCATCCTGGGATAAAGAATCAATGACTGGTCTCCATTTCTGAAAACACAAAGGCAGGTTGCAACTCAGTGATTTGTCTTTTGCCTTTGGCAAAACACACAGGTTCTTAAGTTGGCACAGAGCAAAGGTACAAAAAAAGAAGAAAGCCTTTATATGAGCAAAGATAGAGAAGCGATTGTAGATGATGCACAAGGTTAAAAGGTCAACTGAGGCCAATTTGAGAGCATCATTGAGTGGTTGGAGGGAATGGAACCCTGAGTGCAAAGTCCTTTTTCAGAAAATATTCTTCTTCTAGTGATAGATTTACCTTGAATGGCAGGATTTATTTTTTTTTACTTTCTGAAGCAAATGACTGGAAAAACTAAAGAGATCCATATGGCAGAGGAGGGGAAGATCAACACTTAGGCAATGGCTTTTCCTTTCTCTGAACAAAATGGTTAGGGTATTTCTTCAAAAGATGGAAAACCAAACCTCAGTACACATGTAGTGCAGGAGCACTCAAATATGGAAAAAGACTGTGAAAACAGAACGTGTTTACATTGGAACAATAATGCATGTTCCTTCATGCTAATGGCCAGCAAGCTGAGGTGAACTGTTGAGAGAACAAAGCAGCAGTGGAACTCTCACTCATTCAGTTCTAGTAATCTTGGGACTGGGGTGGGGGAATTTCTGGTGGCAATCACGACAAGCTTATCTATCTTTATAGAATGCAAATTATATTTACTCTAAATTTAATCATCATATATGCTTTGCCAAATATATTGGGATGGGCCCAGACTCATACATGTTTACAGCAGGCCTGTTTAAATCAATGGAACAAGTCAATGATTAATAATATAAGGCCATTGCTGCCCTACAGTGTTGTAGTGCTATTATTCCACTTTCAACATCTTGTGGAATTCTGGGATTTGTAGTTTACTGAGGCCAAAGAGCTCTAAATGCCCCTCCCTAAACTGCAAACCCTAAGATCCCCTAGGATGTTGAAAGTGGAATAACAGCACTGTAACAGTGTAGAGTGGAAATGGCCTAAGTCTCAATGATTGCAGTCAGTGGGTCTTCTCTTAGCATGAATAAGTCTGAACACAGCCTTGTGTTTATCAGAAAGAAGTAAGGTGATTAAGTACAGCTTGCATTCTTCTAAGTAGATACATATAATTTGCAAAATTACAACCAAAGTAGGATTTGATGAACAGGACAGACTAACTAGGGGTGAATTTTTGGTATTTTGAAGCCTTGAGCAGATGACTTTTATCTTTCATCAGTGAAGAGATTTTCTGGATAAGCTGTATGCATTTTTCCATCTTGCAGATTAGTATTTCTTCACATATCATATAAGACACTAAATACAGATTCAGTATCAGTTTCCCTTGTTTCAAATGGGAAGACTGAAATATATTGTAATAAAGCATGTTTTGTCCTAAGTTTTTACATATGATCAGTACTATAGCTAAGGCCTGAATTCAGCAATCCCCATGTTACAAATCACAGGTTCCAAAGATTATTTTTAGAATTAGAAGTCCGAGAATCCACTAGCCAGGTTCAGGAAATTGTAGTGTAAAAAAAGTAACTTTCCCTAGCATATATGGTTGTGTGTTCAAGGTAGAAAGTTCTAACGAATAGCATCCCCACCCTACTGTGCTATTGCCTGGAAATCTAACAATATCATTCTTGAAGCAAAATTTGTGCAGCTTGGCTAATAAGACAGTTCTTTACAGGTACTTTATTGTTTATGGTCTCCTTACTGCTAGGATCTTCAGAATATGGCAAAGCCCACCACTGATGACTGTCTCTCAATGGTGCCACTAGTAGTGGGATTCTGGGAACTGCAATCCAAAAAAACAACTTTTTCAAGCTCTGTTGCAAACCCATTACTACCATAACCATGATATCCCTTAGCCTAAATTTAATAAGATGCACAGATAGTTTGGAAGTTAGTTAAGTCATTTAGACTGCTGGATTTTCTTGTCTACGTTGTAGAGACATCCCAAGTCTTTTGCTTGAGATCCTTGCCAAATGAATATGCAGCATCGTGGGATCGTTTAATGTGTGTCAAAGTTGAAGTAGAAGCTTGTCCAAAGAGGCTTATTGTACCTCTCCAGTATTGCTTAAAGAGCATCATCAATTTTTTGGGGTGGGAGGCAGCTGCTGCTTAACAGCAGTGGAGGATCAGATGTCAGCCAGTTGGTGTGTTTTGAATGTGAAGTGATTTTTAGTAGAAAAGAAAATTGTTTCCCTTATAGCAAAACTTTGAAATGGACATGGTTAAACATGAGACCCTGCGAGAAAAGTAAATCAACCATTGACCTACCACCTTTGAGGTCAAAGCTCAAATGCAAACTATAACTGATATGAGTTCAGAAGACTTTGGGTGACACCACTGGTCATATTTTCTCTATTTTTGCCTATGTAATCTATGCTGATATAACATGTTTCTTTTAGTCCAGAAACTAGGCTGTCATTTACAGGTTTTGTGGATACACTGGTAAAGCTATTGACAAATGTATATCAGTAGCCTTTATATTCTGTGGTACTCAATTTGTCTCTTGAAACAGACTGGAAAAGATATTGTTTTGGACTATAATTTCCAGAATCCCTCACCCAGCATGGCCACTGAGCATACTGGCTGGGGCATTCTGGAAGTTATAGTCTAAAATGTAACTTTTCTTCCAAGTTCTGCTTTCTTAAGGGATCATCTAAAACATTCCACCTGCAGTTCTTATTAATCCATCTTATTGGATACTGTGTGACTCAGTTTTGAATAAATATGCATAGGGTTACACGGTAATGTATGTCTCTATGGGGAAATTGAACACAAATGACATGTGCAGATGCTGATAGTTATGCACAACAGGGACTTCTTTGAACCTCTCACTCTCTTCATAGAGGTGCAAGAAACAGTATTTTATAGAATATGTTTTAGAGCCATGTGCTTGTTTATTTCAAAGCTATATTTTTAAAAGAACAAATCTTCCCCCCACCTCTAATTCAGGAACAAGTATGGACGCCAATATGTACAGCTCCTTGTTCAATATTCTAACACAGCAAGGATACAGTAGCTCATGTTCTTCCATAAAGACACCAACCCCACAGTTAATAACAAAAATGCTTGCAGCAATGCATAGAAAATAATACAGAATATCTGCATTCATAGCAATTTAATAGGTTCATAGCAAAGGTGCAAGCTAGCTATGATTGTCTGTACAGCAAAACTTTGCCACAGACATAAGAGAGGATTCTTATATTGTCAAACAGAAGTAAAAGCAGGTCCCCAGTCTAAGAACATAGGCAGACATATACACCACAGGGGCTGGTGGCTCCGAGTTCAAGTGTGGCATTGAATCTGCTCTGAGTTTAACCTGTGTGTTTAAAGGCTCTATCCAAAGTGCTCCCACCACGGCTCTATCTTTTTTTGATGGTAGGATTGTGTACTCCTGTGAGATAAGCGGCTATGCTGATCATAGTAGCACTACTGGTAGAGTCTTCCATATCAAACAGACTTTTTGCTGAGGAGCCAGACTAAATCTGCCAAACAGCTACAGGGTACCAGCAGTAGTTGGAAGGAGTGACATTGATGAAGGATCTCTCAGAGACAATGGCAATGGCACCATAGCTAACGCTTGTTAGTACTGCACAGACAGAGGCAAGGTAATCCTGTTTGAATGTATTTTACCATGAAAACACTATGACGAGACAATCCAAAATCTAAACTCAAACAAGAGATGGTGTCAGAAGATTGTTACTCCCAGGGGTACCACAGAGGACAACTAAAAGTTGTTCTGTGGCTAATGATGCAACTGGACTCAAGCTGAAAGGACATTCAGCTGTTGACATGTTCAGAAGTGAAAGGAAAATTCAAAGCTGCACAACACATATTATAGGGACATGGAATATGAGAAGCATGAATCAGAGGAAGCTAGACATAGTATAGTAAGAAATGGAACATATGATCATTGCAATACTTGGGGTGAGTGAGCTAAAGTGGACCAGAATGGGACATTTCGCGTCAGTTACACAGTGTTTTACTCAGGAAATGAAAATCTAAGAAGAAATGAGATGGCATTAATAGTGAGGAGAGATGTAGCAAAAGCAGTCAAAGGATACAAGGCAAAGCCTAACAGAATAGTATCAGTAATATTTCAGGGGAAACCTATCAATACAAGGAGAATCCAAGCTTATACTTCAGCTACAGAGACAGAAGAAGAAGAAACTAGAAGATCCTACTTTGGAGTCTAGAAGGAAATTGACCACACACCCCAACAGGGCAATTGGAATGTAAAAGCAGGAAACAGAGCAGAATCAAAGACTGGAAAATTTGGGAAAATTTGGTCTTCACCCAGGAAGTGAAGCAGGACAATAACTGACCGAACTTCATGAGACCAACAGTTTGTTAATCACAAACACATTCTTCAAGCAGCCAAAGGGGTGACTGTATACATTGACATCACCTTACCTTTTTATGTCTACTCTGTGTGGGACTTCTTTTTCTAGGGTTCTCTTTCCTAGGTATATATCTACACTCTGTTCTCCCTGTTCTCCTAGACTTCCTGATTCCATTATTATTATTCTTAATGGGCTTTTACCTTTTACTGTACACTGCTTTGAAACCCTGGTGGGCAAAAAAAATTGACTAATAAGTACTTTTAATGAGAAAAAAGGAGAAGTGGTTGATCCTTGGTTAGTTATTTTCACAGCTCAGCCTGTTTGTACCCTGGGACAATTCTTCAAAGATTTTCCTCAGTTGAGCCTGGTGAAATTCATTCCTGTGCAATTTTAATATGGCAAATCTGACAGAGAACTTTTGGACTCCTAGTCTAGGAGGAAGTGTTGCCCTTCATGAAAAAGTCTTGACAGTAAAGATTAGTGATCCATTTGTGTTGCATGCCTTACAGACAAGAGATATTTGGACTTGATGCTTAGCCATTTTTACCAGGGTACACACACTTGATGCAAAACAGTTTTTGGATCTAGTGTAAGAGGATCCAGAGGCTGGAGGAGAGAGAGTGCGGCAATATGTGTGCAGTGTTAATGTAAGCATCTTGTTCCGTGCTTCTATGGAACTGCTGTAACACAAGGTTCTTACAGAAGAATCCCTGCTGGGGATGGCATGAACAAAGCAAAGAAGGGCTAAGCACTTCATAAAAACTGTATCCTCTAAGTGTGTACCCCTGTGACAGGCCCTTCCTTCTTCCAGATTGGTGTGGCCATTCCCCCGTCTGATAAGGCACTCTGTGTTTACCACACAGCTCTGCCTCCCCCCAATAACACTATCTTTGTGTAAAAGGGTGAGAGTTTTCAATGTTTATTTAGAACTACTTAATAATTTTATGGTAGCATGTTTTCTGTGTTATTTTATATATTGTATGCAACTCACATGCAGTCAGTGTTTACAAAGATAAACTGTAACATTTATTAAGATAACAATAAGAATAGAGTAACATGTTAGACTTCAAATGCAGGTCAAGGTTAATATATTCCCTCAGTGCACTTTTAAGACAGTATAACAGGTAACTTCCTGTTCAGAAACAGTTCAATTATATCTTTAGACTTTCATATAAGACACAAATATCATGTAACAGCCCTTTGGCTAAACTCCCATCAAAGACTCAATCCCCAGTCTAGATCACACTTTCTGACCAGATCCTGCTAGGGTTCAGTTACTCTTCTGCTTCTCATTAGGCTTCTGCTAACTAAACCTCCCAAAACAATCACACCGTCTGACTGACTAAGGAACCCTACTCCCAAGCTCCTTGCTAGACTCTCACTGAAGGAATCTCACTACTTGCAGGAGCTTGGCTTTATATAATTTTTTCTCTCAGCCACTACCCCCTCCCATACACTATTGGGCTAGGTTTTTTTTCCTGAGGTGCTATTCTGGCAGCATAGCAACCTGTTTCCAGGCTGCACTGGCACTTCAGATAGCCACACACTCCAGAACTTTACCCTACTCTCAGCACATATGAGGAATAATTGATATTGTAGATGGTCAGAAGAGGAAAGATGCATGCTGGGTGGGAGCTTCAGAGAGTTGTGGCCTAAAAAAAACAGCTTTCCCATTCTCTGGCACAAATAGCCATGATCCACATATTTGAGCACATGTTCCATAAAGGAAGTTACCTTACATTCTTTCACCTGCTCTATTGTCTTCCGTGCCTGAAGGCATGTAGCTCTCACACAGGACTATTTGAGGCCAGAGAAATATGACTGTGTTTTAATGGGCAGCTTCTTTTCCTTCTCCGGGTATTTAACAGCCACCATGAAATCTCCTGCCTCCTCTCACATCCTGCAAAACCTCAGCATCTCATTGAGCTGTTATTAATAGGAAGTTTGTCTGGTGTCAGAACGCACACATAAAACACATTAACATTATCATATAATCTTGTTTAGTAAACACTTGGTACTGCTTCACCGTTGGTAATTACATTTGGTAGATGCAATATTTATGAAAGAGGAAACGGAAATGTCACAGCTCATCTCCACTGAGCAATAAACGTCCTGGAATAAAATTGCATTAGATAGCATTTTACAGAAGACACCAGGGCTGCAATAGCACAGCAGGACTCTAAAGGTTTTCTCATTCTGTGAGTGTCCTGGAATATGGAGAATCAACAACACAGGACGTAATAAAATACCATGACATTATAATCCTCCATACCGATGTTGAAAAATCCACACATTGTTCTCTGACGTTTATGTTTGTTGTAGCAGCAGCAACAACATCATCCTGAAGGATCCTGGATAATCTTATGTTTAGCCAAGGGTGGAATCCTGTTGGTCTCAAGAATCCAAATATTGCTGAACTGCAAGTCCCAGCATCCCAGGTTCTCAGAATTAACAGTGAGGAATGCTGAGAGTTGCAGTTCAACAACATTTGGAATGTTGCACAGTTCCTACCTGTGTATTTCATAATAGAGGTACTCCAGCCCAAGACTTATCAATTAATAGGTAAGGGCTGGTAATTCAGTAATCGCTTAAACTGATCAGTTTAAGTCGGGGTCGAGGAATCTGTGGTCTCACACGATGTTAGACGCATCAGCCCCAACCAGCCTGGCCAGTGAGGAGGAATGATGGGACTATTAGTTTATCAGGATCCAGAGGGCCACAAGTTTTCCTGTGTTACACTAAAGTTTACAGAATACCCACAAGCATTGCTGAAGTGCTCTGTGAAGACACCCCCTAAAAACTGCATATGAACTGGAATAATTTAGTACCTCTTGTAAAACTAATGAGAGAGGGGTCGCTCTCTGGTGTAAAAAAGCTCATGGGGGGGGACGACAATCTTCCCCCGTGTCACAACGTCCCATCCAACGTCCTCTCTCACTCTTTCCCCATTGACACGTGTTCCATTGGCCTCTGCAGGAGAAATTTCGAGGGACGTCTCCTCGTGCGTTTGGACGTGTTTCCCATTACCTCTGGTCTCCAGAAGTTAATCTTGGATTTAGGTTCACCCGTTTAGTGCGCTCCCATTGTTTTGTGCGCTAATTAACCTCCATAAAAATTAAAAGATTCACCGGTGAGAGTTTACCATCCAGCTGTAAGCCTACAATAATTAAAACGACAAGCTTTGCTTGGCGCGGTAATTAGGAAAATGCTGCCTTGACAGTAGTGGAGAAACAACAGCAACCGCTCCTCTTTGGTGGCTCTTTTCGACCCCCCCCCCGCCCACCTTTACTCAGCCTTTCCTTTGATCTCCTTGAGAGAGCAAAGTTCCGTTGGCAAAACAAGAGGTTGCCAGAGTTGGGGGACAAATAAAGCAAGACGTGGGGGAGGGAGGAGGGAGTGGTAATCCGTCTCTCCAGGCGGATCCCCACGGGCTGGTGGTGCCAAAGCCAAGCAAAACAAACAAGACAACTAATAGGTCCACAGAAAGGCCTGCGGGGAAGGGAAGTCAGGAACCCCTTCTGGAAATCCTGAGAGAAAGCGGTTTCTTTTCAGCCAACCTAAATCGGGTTTTAAAAAAAATTAAATAGTTTTGAGACTTGAGCAGGGCCATTTCTGCACTAGACTTTTATAGTGCTGTTATTCCACTTTCAACATCCTATGGAATCCTGGAATCCTTTGAAGCCCCTCCCCTAAACCGCAAAGCCCAGGATTCCACTGCATGTTGAAAGTGGAATAATAGCACTATAACAATCTAGTGTGGAAATGGCCCAGGTCTAAGTGGAGCTCGAAAATGTTATTTTCGGACTACATTCCCCGGAATACCCATCCACCTGTGGATTCTGGGAGTTGTAGTCAAAATAAATAATTTCCCCAGTTTCTAGATAGGGATGCCAGCGTGTCCAAGGATGCTGGCTTCGAGGAAGGGTTGATTCGCAAGAAACCACCTTCGGAGAAGATGGGACGACCAGAAGCACCTTTAATCTTTTGCGGGTTTCCATCCATCCCCACGGAAATAGGTCCGAAACCCTCAGTTTCTGCATCCAACAAAACTGTAACGACCCTCGCTTTTCTTCCTAGAGCTTGATCAGTCCGGCTGGGGGATTCTGGAAGATGTAGTCCAAAAAATAGCTTTTCCCAACCACTGCTTGGTGTCCCTTTCTTTTAAGTAGACCCCGAAATGCCACTGCGGAAAATGGTTTTTGTTTTAGCTGGGAATAGTTTCCATTATTTTTAATAAAATGGTTATGCAGGTTGATTTTATTGTTATTTGATCCTACTATTTTAGGGCATTCTGATATCTTTGGACTTTAACAAGGTGTCCGGGAGCTCATGGGGGTCTAGAAGGTCTAGGAATTGCTGATGCAAGAATCCCTCATCGCTGCAGCTCAAAGAGTTGTTTAAAAGGACAACCATATTCCAAGGAAAGTAACCCAGGCTCTTCTTCCTTTGATATATTGCTTTGTATTAACAGGAAGTGAAGAAATCCGTTTCTGTCTGAGAAACTCCTTTTTGTTGCTGCTACTGCAGTGATGACTTACTATTGGCTTTGTTTTATCACTTCCATCAAAGATCCGCCTAATGTTACGATCACGTTTTCCATTGGCAGCTGTCACAATCCCTTTTCCCGGAGTTTCTTCCTAACTCGTCATATTCAAACGCTTGGTTAAAATGCCGGAACTCCAAATCATTCTTGTTATGCTTAATCTACCATTTTTCTATCTACCATTTTATGGTTTATGGATGGGTGGGAAAGGGGAAAAACACAGACCAGCGAATCTTTCAAAGCAATCACTTTTTAGTAAGAGGATGCCACATCTTACAGTACAGGCTTGTAGTAGTTTTCGCATAATGGACTCGGGCCCTTTCAGGCTGCACAGTTATAACTGCCATGCCAATATCCCGTGGAATGCTGGGACTGAAGTCATTTCCGCACTAGACTGTTATAGTGCTGTTATTCCACTTTTAACATCCTATGGAATCCTGGAATCCTTTGAGGCCCCTCCCTACACGGCAAACCCAAGGATTCCATAGGATGTTGAAAGTGGAATAATAGCACTATGGCCATTTCCACACTAGCCTGTTATAGCGCGATGATTCCACTTTCAACATCCTCTGGAATCCTGGGGTTTGCAGTTTCGGGAGGGGCCGGCTGGCCCATCCCGAAACTGCAAACCCCAGGATTCCAGAGGATGTTGAAAGTGGAATCATCGCGCTATAACAGGCTAGTGCGGAAATGGCCTATAACAATCCAATGCGGAAATGACCTGACACTTTAGTGAGGGGCATCTAGAATTTTCATATAGAGCAGTCCAGTGCCTCACCAGTCTACAAACCCCAGGATTCCATGAGATGTAGCCAGAGCAGTTAAAGTGGAATGGATAGACTTGTGTTGGTGTGAAAGGGTGTCCAAATCAATAAAAAGCTAGTCGCGTCTAAAGTCCTGTAGTTTTCAACTGCTTTGCTCTAAGCACCACTGCTTGTAGAATTAATATAACGTATGCACTAGTTTAATTTTTAAAATGAAAAGCTATATGGTGAGATAGGAGTGGGTGGATGGTTCAGCTGATCGCCCCATCCTATCTTCTATCCTCTACGGAGGTATTCGTGTAAAAGTATCACGGAGTTCAGCACGGTTTACTCCTGTGTAAGTACACACAGGAGAGCCAGTGTGGTGTGATGGTCTGAGCGTTGGATCAAGACACCGGGAGACCAGGATTCGAATCCTTCTTTAGCCGTGGAAACTCACTGGATGATCTTGGGCGAGTCACACTCTCTCAGCCTCGGAGGATGGCAAAGGCAAGACCCTTCTGAACAAATCTTGCCAAGAAAACCCTGGGATAGGATCGCTTTAGGGCCATGAGCCAGAAAACGACTTGAAGGCGCACAATACGTACGCACACAACCACCTTTCAATTCTCTTCCACGTGGGCCTTGCTAAAATTTCCATCAATTTTGGCAAGACGCTGATTTTCCTAACATGAGTTTGAACGGAAGAGAGAGGCTTTTGCAAAAATAACGACTGAGTGCTTCTAAGTATTCCATTCTAGTTACTGGCGCCGGAAACCCCCCATTCCTGCCCCCTCCAAGAACGACCCATTCAGGAACCACTGCTGGAAAAACACCCTTCGGCATAAACTGCCTGGAACGCTCCGGGGAGAAGGAAAAGCCTCCATCCCCTGTCCCATAGAAGGAAGCGGAGTTTCCGCTAAAAGGCCGCTCTGTCCTAGGAGTTTTTGCAGGAGCGAGAGGGAATGCTAGGATCAGAAAAAATCTGGGCGATGCAAAGGTGACCCAAACCGGACACAAAAGAGGGCGGAACTCTTGCATCTCTACCAGTTGCGGGACTCTTCCACCTCTCAGGAGAGGATGTTTCATGCAGGAGTCTCCTGCTTGATATCCTCCGTGTGCTGAAATTATTTCTTTTATGCAACTATGAAAGATGCAGGAGATCCGTCCTCTTTCCCATCTACTTGACAGACCTGACAGGAGGGCGACCAAAATGGCGAAGGATCTGGAAGCCATGCCCTATGAGCGGCTCAGGGAGCTGGGGATGTTTAGTCTGCAGAAGAGAAGGTTAAGAGGGGACGTGATAGCCGTGTTTAAATATTTGAAGGGATGTCATGTCAAGGAGGAAGCGGGCTTGTTTTCCGCTGTCCCAGAGACTAGAACAAGGAGCAGTGGATTCAAACTGCAGGAAAGGAAATTCCACCTGAACTTCAGGAAGAACTTCCTGACGGTCAGAGCTGTCCGGCAGTGGAATATGCTGCCTCTGAGTGCGTGGAGTCTCCTTCTTTGGAGGTTTTTAAGCAGAGGCTGGATGGGAGTGCTTTGATGGGGTGTTCCTGCATAGCAGGGGGCTGGACTCGATGGCTCCTGTGGTCTCTTGCAACTCTGTGATTCTATGATTCCAGGGGGGTAGCTAGGCGTGTCTGTGTGTAAAATTGACCGCACTGCTCCCTCATAGAAATTCTGCGCCCCAATGAAATTTTCCTTCTCGTATTGCAGAGAGTGAGACGTTGAAAATCCTTCATGCTTAGAACTCTTCTGTTTGCTGTGTACTGATTCCCTTGATCACTTTGCCTTCTCCTTTTCTTTGGGGGCCTAGGCCCTATTTTTTAAGTACTCAAGTCAAGTTTTACCTTATTGCAGTGCTAGAAATGTGGGAACTAAATGAGAATTCCATTTAAGGGACAGAATTATTATTTGCGGAGGTTCATTTCCCTTCCCGTATGTGCATCCCGTGCCAGTGTTTCCTTCTTCCAAGAATTCAGTGGATCAATCCGGGTTGGTTTTTTGTTTGTTTGTTTGTTAACCGTTTGTTTTAATAAGAATGATTCCTCAGAGGCTGGCTAGAACGTCGGTAGGCTTTTAGAAAGAAAGAGCGAAAACTTTTGATTTTGTTAATTCGTTTACCTGTTCATTTTATATCCAGATTTTTGTCCGGATGTGGGTTAGGCCAGGTGGCAAACAAGATGGGACGAAAAACCCGATGAGGAAACAGTTAAAACACAATTAAATAAGCTATCATACTAAAACACCTCTAATTTTAAAAGCAGAAACTAAGTTTAAAAGGAGTACAAAATAGTTTACAAAAGTAACAATGACGATAACACGCCCATTTCCCTTTCCACTTTCTACCTCCAGTTAACCACATTCGGCAGCGGTCGTCCCCAGCCTGGAAGATCAGCCCAAGAATCATTCCAGGGTGTCTCTTCGGCCTCTCGAGGGTCCCCTCCCCTCCCCACCCCACCCCAACCATCTTCGCTTTTCCTTTCTTCGCGAGGGAAGACCTTTCCTGCTAAAAGCCCCGAGGCTCCCTCTCTCTCTTTAACGCAAGACAGAGACGCCACTCTTTCCTAGCCTTTTGCCTCCGCCGGACATTGTGTGTGCCTGCGCCTTAAAGTCGCCTGTCGACTTATGGCGACTCCAGGAATTTTACAGGGTTTTGTTGGGCGAAGAATACTCAGAGTTACTCCAATATCAGAAAGCTATCCGCGTCGGATTCTTGGCTGCATACTTTATTGGCTTCCATTGCATGGCAGGAGGTTTCCTGGATGGCAGCGGGCTGGACTGGACGGCCCTTGTGGTCCCTTCCAGCTCTATGATTCTTTGAATCCACCACTTCGGGGATGGGAGTGGGGATCAAAGCGCCGATTTGCCAAACCAGTATTTGAAAACACGAGCGATCAAATAGGGCCTTCCTGACAGACTGTGGTGTTGTGTCCAGGTCAGCTCAGTAGCAAGAAATGCGTTCCCGAGGAACGGTAATTTCTCTGTGTGTACGCGTGTGTTTTCAGAGTGAGGACTGAGAAGGGCTGAGAAGGAGAACTTTCAAAATCTAGGGCAAAACGTACGTTGTTGGTGAACTTATGGGAAACTGTGCGTGTGCGTCTTCACCAGGTTGGCTTCCGTCTAACCTGTAGACCTCTCAGTTAAGTCATTATTAACTCTCAAGAAGAAGGGCGACTTCTGGCCTATGGTCCTTCCCTGGCACAGAGAGGAGGGGGGAGGGGAGGAAAGCGAGGCCATGCTCTTTTTACATTTATATGGTCCCAGTCCTGCAACTTCGGTGAAACCGACAGGCTGATCTCGTGTATTTTTACCCAGCAACCCAAGCAACACACAAGAAGAGGAAGATAACAGAGACGATGGAGAGGTAGAAGAAATGACTGCAGGAAGGGGAGAAAAGAAAGAAGTCTTACCTTTTCCCCTCTGCATTGGGTCCCTAGTCAGTGAGGCCCCTGGAACAGTGGTACTGATTGAAACTTGTTTAGAAGACTAGAGCTGTCCAAGACCCCTCCCTAAACTGCAAACTCCAGGATTCCACAGGATGTTGAAAGTGGAATAATACCATTATACCTGGCTAGTGTGGAAATGGCCCAGGTGATACAATTTCTATTTACTGCAGAACTGGGTCGTGGGACAAATGAGGTCTAAATACTCACTAGAAGCCAAAATGATTAATCTGAGGCTGTCCCTATCTCGAACACATCGTTAAAGAACATGGCTCATTAGAAAAGGTGGGTAAGATGGTAAGGTTGAAGGCAGTAGGAAAAAGGAAGACCAGGTGGAGTGAAGAAGTGGTTTTGCCAGTTCCTTCCCCTGAAATATAGCCTACAGCACCCGATATTCATTGATAGTCTCCCACTCAAATACTAAACACAGCTGACCCTGCTTAGAGGTCAGTCAGGATCTGTTGCCTTTAGGGCATTTAGGCTGCTAAGGGATGCCATTTATAGGGGTGCCATAAGTGAAAGTTGACTTCATGACAAACCATCACAACAAAAATAAAAATTTGGTTCCAATCACAGCAACAAAGACCATTTCTGCACGAGACTGTTATAGCGCTCTTATTCCACTTTCAACATCCTATGGAATCTCACTCCCTAAACTGCAAACCCCAGGATTCCATAGGATGTCGAAAGTGGAATAAGAGCGCTATAACAGTCTCGTGCGGAAACGGCCAAAGTAATTTGCTTTCAGATCCAGGCCTTCACTGTTTTGTCCAAGGCTAGGAGTCACTGTACAGACGTAAAAGTTTCTCAAGAAGCTTCTGTAGGGACACATCTGGAGATAGGTTTGGGTGTTGTAATAGGTAAAGTTTGCCCATGAGAGCCCAAATCGGAGTGTTTTATCTTTGTTGGCAGTAAAGGGAAGGAGGAGGAAGATACAAACTTGAGCTGCTTTTCATTTTTGAGCCTAGGGCCACTTCTCTCCACGGTTAAGTTGAAGCGTCCAACCTGTTCTCCGGTGTCCAGACAAGCACTTTCCTGACACGCTGCTTCGTTTAGCCACACATTCCTGCTAGGATACGATCACACGAAAGAGGAGCCGCCTCTTGTTCCCCTCCCTCGTTTAGGTTCAGCCTAAACATCAGCAATAGGTGTGTCTCTGGAAGGGCGCCTTTGCGTAGACTCCACTCCCCTCCACTCCTTGTTTCTGACATTAGATGATTTTAAAATCCATAAAGGGCAGAACTTGGGAAACTGACCTTTACGGAAGACAGCTCCCAGAATCCTCAAGCCAGTTGGCGGATTCTGGGAGCTGTACTCCATAAAGGTCGCTTTCCTAAGTTCAGGCAAAAAATATATGATAGCAGAGCAAAGCTACGTGGGGCCGAACTCCTCGGCTGTAAAACGGTGTTTCTGCCTCTGACAGGTCAGGCCTGCGTTGGTGTATCGACAAGTAAAACTCCAATGAGTTTAACGGGATTTACTCCCAGGTAAGTGGCTATTAATTTTCAGCCTGGGGAGAGGGACATGCAGAGAAAGGCTCTGCTTCTCCTCCCCTGTTTCTTTAAACGAATGGGAGAAAACGAGAGGTTGGCTTTTGATCAGACACCTGGTCCTTTTTATAGTTTGCCTTTGAAAGAAAAGAACAAAATATCCTAGAGAAAGAGTTCCTCACACCATCGCGTCCTTGTTGCCAAAATTATTTTTATTTAAATTCATTGCCGGCGATTAACAACAGGTCACCTTGGATTCCAGCTATCCTTCTGAGGAGCACTCCATTAGTGTAATTCTTCGTTTCCTTTCTCAATTCCCCTGCGCTGTTCTTTTCAATTTTATCTGATTTCCTTTCAGCTCCAGCAGTGACTCCCAAATTCAGCTCTTGGAGAGACCTCCTTTTATTCCTTGGACGACTATATGGGCTGTGGGTAGTCTTCTGAACACGATTCCGGAGACTTAAAATCCTCTTGACTAATCGATAAATAGTCGGTCGACATATGTGTAAATCCTATTACATGAATGGGTCTACTCTCGTAGGGGCTACCAAGTGGCTTGTGTCCTCAATGAAGGCAGTTGAGACTTCACTCCTTGGAAGAGAATGTCCTTAGTACGGCCTGATGTATAATCTGGTTATTGCAAAAGTGATGAGAAACACTGATCAAGAAAATCTTCGTATTCTATAAATGACAAGAGTGAAAAGTTCCACTTAACGGGTTCAAAACGTTTGCATGGTAGACGTTGCTCCGCGCAAACGCATTGCTCCTGTTAAGCGGAACTCTCCATTTCTGTCGCTAAAACGATATGATAGTGTTTGGCATTTCCGCACTAGACTGTTATAGCGCCATTATTACACTTTCCTATGGAATCCTGGGGTTTGCAGTTCAGGGAGGGGCTGACCCCTAAACTGTAAATAACAGGATTCCGTGGGATGTTGAAAGTGGAATAATAGCTCTATAACAGTCTGGTGCGGAAATGACCTGTGATAGTGTGTATGTTTTACCACTTCACCACTGTGTCCTGAAACTGTCATTTCTCCTTACCTGAGATTATTTATTTTACACGAGATAAACATTAAAAGCCAAAAAGGAGAGACATGACTAATTTTTCTGAAGCACAAAACAAAGATCTATTTCGTTGGTTCGGACCAGTGGCCATTCCGTGGCTTTGGGTCTTCGATCGTACGTTTACGGACCAACAATCAGCAGACAGACAAGAGTGTGATCCGTGATACAATACTCATGTGGATGGGTGGATGAGGGACGGAAAGAGAAATTCAGAAACCAGACCTCTCTAAACCTCCTAGTAATTCTAGCTCAGGAAGAACAAATTTCGCTGTATCCTCTCCTGTCTTACAACACCTCTAGGTAGTAGGGTTGCCAGGTTGGAGAGGACTGTTGTTGTTCATAGAACCATAGAAGAGACCACAAGGCAACCCCCTGCTATGCAGGAACACCCATCAGAGCACTCCCAACAGATGGTCATTCAGCCTCTGCTTAAAAACCTCCAAAAAAAGGAGACTCCACCACACTTCGAGGCAAGATATTCCATTGTGGTATTCTTTTCCGACTTATGGCGACTCTGTCACAGGGTTTTCTTGGTACCATTTGTTCAGAGAGGGGTTGCTTTTGCCTTCCTCTGAATCTGACTTGCCCAAGATCACCCAGTGGGTGTCCATGGCCAAGTGGAGATTCGAACACTGTTCTCTAGACCTCATAGTCCAACGCTCAAGTCACTATATCACACTGGCTCTCCTGTTTCTGTGTAGGGTTGCCAGATTGAAAACTGGAGGGGACACACTTCCTTTTAATGGTTGTGCAGAAGAGCGAGTCTCGGGAGGTGCTGCTTGTTACCTGGTTGCTGTGGCAGGCAACACCTGCTAAATTTTCTCTTTTACACAACCATTAAAGGGACAGGAGCCCTGGCCAGCTTTCAATCTGGCAACTCTACCCAATAGGGTTCGGCCCTATAGAGTTCAATGGGATTTTCCTCCAGTAGCAGGAAGGAGGGCATTGAATTGCCTTCAAATTTATTACAGGTTAAGCTTCCTTCCCACAGAGACTGCTGTCCGCCGTGCTATCCCTTTGAATGCGGGCAGTAGGCAGGCAGACCTTTTTGTATGGGTAAGCCTTTGAGAGAGAGCCAGTGTGGTGTAATGATTTGAGCGCTGAGCCACGACCCTGGAGACCAGGGTTCGATTTTCCGCTGGACCACGGAAACCCATTGAATGATCTTGGGCGCGTCACACACTCTCAGCCCCAGAAAACCTTGTGATAGGTTCGGCTAAGCTGGCCATAAGTCCGAAACGTCTTGAAGGCACACAACAACGACAAGGCCTTTGAGGCACGGACAAGTCAGAAGAAAAGAGCCTTTCATGAGCCTTTTAAAATATTCGTTGTTTCTTTTCAATGGTTTGTTTCTTTTTTAATGGTCTGTTTTGAAAGGCTTAATTATAGTTCAATTATATTTCATACATATGCAGGATGAAAAGGTTTTAGTTGTATTGGTTTTAACTTCTGCAAGCCGTCCTGAGTCCCAGGATGGAGAGGATAAAAATCAAAGTCATGATCATAATCTCAGTGGGACCATCAAACCATGGCCAGGACCGGTTGGCTTTGAATGTCAAGACACCCCCTCCCGCCCCCTCATTAGGTGCGCTTGCTTGGAGGTAAGTCCTACTGATTTCAGAGGAACTGACTCCCAAGCAGCCTTCCCAGCTCCACATTGCTTTCCACGCCAAGCAGTTCAGGCCTTCACCCAACACGGCTCGCTCTCCAAATAAACCCACAAGACAGATTCCGGGCTGTTTCCGCACTGGACTGTTATAGCGCTATTATCCCACGTTCAACGGCCTATGGAATCCTGGGGTTTGCAGTTTCAGGAGGGGCCCTTTGCCAGCGCCATAACAGTCCAGTGCGGAAATGGCCCCGGGCGCCTCCAGCCTCATCAACCTCCCTCGCTCTTTATAATAAAGAGGACACAGTCTACTATCCGTCATCGCCGAGTTTAAAAGAGGACATTTCCACGGGGCTATTAATACTTTCGTTTTCTTTTCAGACGTGTCGGGGTACCAGCAAGTCAAGAACATAACTTAGGAGTGGGTCGAAATTCTCCGTTAAACTTTGCCGCCCTGAGAGCCGAATGAAAAGAGCGAGGGCCCTCCATCCGTCCGAAATGGCCAAGATTTTGATGGATGGCTCAATATTCCCTTTTCCTCCATCAGGCCCGGAACGCAAAAGGGTGGCGCGATCGAAGGCTTGCTGTGGCCGCGTTGAATCTTCTTTGGGGCTTGGTTTTGGATTCAGTGAGCCTCCGTGAGGCTGTTGCTTTCTTAAGTTGCTCTTCTCAGGGCCAATAACCTCCGCAGAACTTCCCTCTCCAACAGTTCACAGGAAGGGAACCATGTTGGCATTTTCTCTGCTTTTGTTGGTCTCGGAAAATAAGGAGGGGCGGTCGTCGCAGACCCTTTTTGATCCAGGTTTGTTCGCAAGTGGCACCCATCTGCATGGAATTTACTCCAAACAAATATGTATCAGACTGCAGAGTCCGCCTGGGAAAGCTGTTTCTCACCTTTGGTTCACACCAGGATTTGCTCTGACACAATCCGGTGCAACGTGCCCAAATGCCCAAAAGGCACCACAACTTGTTTGATCTTGGAAGCTAAGCAGGATCAGCCGTGGGTAATACTTGAATGGGAGGCTGACAATGAATACCAGGTGCTGTAGGCTATATTTCACAGGCAAAAAATGGCAAAACCACTTCTGAGTATTTGTTGCCTAAGAAAACTCAGAGTCACCATAAATCAACAGGTGATCTGAAGAGAGAGAGAGAGTGCAGAGTAAGTTCACTTAGAAGTAAGTCTATTGAGATTGCACGAGATTTGGAGACTCTTTCACACAACACAATTGTAGTGCTATGATTCCACTTCAATATGTGTGCACTTCAAATTACTCTTGGAAATAAAAGTTTCCCAGAGTGTTAGCCCTATTGGGAAATTCTATGGAAGCTAAAACTGTCAGGATTCAGCCTCCTTTAGCAGAGTAGCAGAAGAAGCATGTCTAAATTTGTGTATGGCTTTTCTGATCTCAGACTGACTGAAGAAATAAAACAAATGCAGGCAGCTTCAGATTACAAACTTAGAAAAGTTTACTAATGACTTCTACATTTACATATGTATTGGAGAGCCTACAACCTAACTAGCTAATGAATAGTAGTAGCTTCGGTCTTAACTCACCATCTTCTCATGGAGATGCGAAGCATGTTCGGAGAGGAGGAAGAGGAAGCAAAAATGGAGGAGAAGAGAGAGAGCTGAAAGGGGTCTCCTTCTTTTGTAAGACCGATGACCCAAGCAACTGTCCTGGTCACATGACCTGATCACCTGAGCACCAAAGTTATTTATGATCATGCATTTAAATGACAGAAAGGCAAATGGTGGAGCTTTGACATGCAAAGGAGAAAGGTAGCCCTATGCTAGCTATGCCCACTTGCTCTAAGAACAAGATGTGGGGGAGAGAGAATGCTGGAATTTTCCCAACAGTTACCTGCCAACATATGGTGAACCAAAGAACTATCTCCAGTTCCTGAGGTCAGGATTATTCAGAGGTGATTTGCCATTGCCTTCTTCTGCCTACAGTACATGGTATTCCTCAGCAGTTCCCTGTCCAAGTACTAACCAGGCCTGACACAGATAAGCTTCCAGGGTCAGATGAAGTCTGAAGCTTCCAGAGTATTTAAGAAGCTTGAGTTCAGGATTCTACAGGATGGTGCCATGGCAGCTAAAAGGGAATGGTAGTACTGTAACTGTGTGCTTCAAAGGGTCCTTCAAGCGAATTACTTGGCAGCTGGTGGTTTCCATGTCTGGGAAGCGGTGAATCCAGCTTGGGCTTTATTTGGAATCTTAAATGACCTGTCCAGGGTGCTGAACTTGATCCCCCACTACATAGTTTCAGCACCTTGTGTAGTTCTTTTAAAGTTCAAGCTAAGTTCCAAGTGGATTCACCAGTCCCTAACAGGGAAGCCGCCAGCAACCATGCTTTTAGGTGGGTGTTCATAGGTTCATAGCAAAAATGTACAGGAACTCCCTGTCTTCTCTCTGTCCTCATCCTTTAGCAATACAACTAGTTAGTGGAAACCTGAGTATTGAAGTGATGAAGTTACCTTTGCAAAAATTCCCTGGACATTAGGACAGTTTGATACATTGCAGAGCAATAAACTCAGCTTTTGTATTCAGCGGAGTCCAACTAAACTCTGGCTCTCCTGGAGGCATATCTATATGACATCTCTAGCTATCTGTGTTTTAGTGGAATGTGGACTGATTTGATTCGTGCATTTCTTTGAGTTCAGATATCAGAGTGGGTTCACACATCTTTAGATCATGATAGAAATCATGTGGCCCTCCAGATACTGTTGGACTGCAACTTCTAGCTGCCCTAACCAGATGACTTATTTTGTGGATGGGGAGAATTGCAGTCCACTAACATCTAGAGGGCCACATGATTCCCATTCCTGAATTAGATGTCGATAATATGTGTAAAGTGATTTGGTGTGGCAAGGAATACTTTGAAAGTTCTTTTTTTTTTTTTTTGGAAGAATGATTTCTTGCTATGCTTCAAAACGCCAATATTTATTTATTTATTATTTTAAAAAAATTGTACTCCCTGCTTCACCCTGCACAGGATTCAAGACAGCTCACAACCATTCAAAACAAGGCAGGAAAGTTTTTGTTTTATATGTCAGCTGTGGCCAGGATAGTTATAGAGCAAACTTGGAAAGACAAAACTCTCCCCTCAATAACTAACTGGGAGGTGAAACTGTTTGATATGATGCAGATGGATAGCTTTACCTTTGTGTTAAGAGGGGAGAAACATGATAAATTTACCAAAGATTGGAATAATGTCATTTCATATTATAAGAACATTTGGGGCAATGTCAAGATGGTGAATGTCAATTTCTAAAAGGTGGAATTGGGCAGGTATGATAGCTATACTAGGTCAATTTACAGGCATAGTGGTATAAACTTCAATCTAACTGTCCCTCACTCTGAGGGAGGTTTGTATGTAAGAAGTATGACTTTAAATAAATAACTGAGAAGAAAAGAAGATTATATCAAGTGATTGATCCTTATAGTTTGTTCTTTTTCTCCTTGAAATATTTTTTATTCTTTTTTATGTTACTTACATTATTTGTATTATTATAGGTAATATTTGTCTTTTGATTAAAAAAAGAAGCATAACAAAATGCAAAGACAACATATGCACACACATTAAAAGCTCCACCTGTTGCGATGAGTTAAAAACCAAAGCCTTACCTAAATAAAAAGTTATTTGTCTGTCAGCACAAAGGCAACAGGGAGGAGGCCAACCAAACCTCTTGTGGAAGGGAGTTTCACAGTTTGGGAGCAGGAACAGAGAGAATTCTCTGGGAATACTGAGGTCCTGGCATTTGGGAGATGAAGAAGAGATGGCGATGGAGATCTCCAATGTTACAGAGTAGCTGCAGATGTTGCTGGAGGGAACTTAGATTGCCCAGCAATAATGTATTTTTTTAATGAGTTATCCCTGTTGTACAGCCACCTCCAAATACAGACGATAATAAAATCTCTGGTCCTAAGAGAGATGAAAATTGCTGGAAATTGTTGTAAACCAACAGCCACCTACACATGGGAACTTTGTGTGGCAATCTTCTACAGAGATGGCCATGCTAAGTGTCTGCACAATACTGTTTTTACACCCTGGAAAATGCTGCTGCTATAATTCTTCTACCACTTGCAACAAATTTCAATGAAAAATCAACAGGTAGCATTATAGCAAATAGGGGGGGAAATCTTCTTTAAGCCTTTTCACGCTTTGCCACTGGAATTTGGCAGAAAATGGGGGAAAAACCCATGTAGACAAGCATTTCCTTCTGGCTTTAATGTGTCTTCTAACTTTGCTGCTGATTTTCACAGCATTGATGATAGGTTGACTGGAGCCCATAGCAGATTATACTGGAAGAGTGGGTTAAATTAGCCAAGCCACACATTCCTGAACTATATGCTTGATCCCCACTTTCTCAGATGATTGTGGGAGCTATAGTCCAACTCATCCTGAGAACACCAGCTGTGGAAGGCTGTAAAAGATGATGCCCAGTACAATTCAAGAAACATGCAAAGTAACCTGTCCTTTGAGAGCCAAAGTGATGTAGTGGGTTCTGTGTTGCACTAGGACACTGGGACACCAGGATTCTAATCTCCATTCAGCCATGAAAACCCACTGGATGGCCTTGGGCGAGTCATTCAGTCTCAGAGGAAGCCTCCTGTAAACAAATTCTGCTGACAAAATCCCATGACAGGTTTGCCTTAGGGTTGCCATAAGCCAGAAATGATTTGAAGGCACAGAACAATAAAAAAAAACCCAGTTACTCAGGCAAGGTGTTTCTGCCTGTCTTGGAAAAGCCTATACCTGGGGTGGAGGATGTGATGCTGGATTGCAACTCCCACATACTGATAGACTGCAGCTCCAGTCACCATCATGCAGTGCGGAAAATGGCGATGGATCATGGGAGTTGCTGTCCAACAACATCTAACAGGCTGCATCTTCCCCATCTCTGACTTTTGTCACTTACAGTCAGCAATGGACAATTGTTCATACTGACGTGAAGCCATGCAGAGAGATAATATTGTCAAACCAAATATGCAGCCTGGAAAGTAAGGTCAGATTTCCATTTACTTTTCAAAAGCTATGTTCCCAGTTCAAGATGAATCCTTTTGTCCCATGTACCATGGTAAAGTTTTGGAAAGCAGACAGAGTGATAACTCCCAGGAATGGAAAATAATTATGTTGGATCCAAAATTATCTCCCAAGACTTATAGCAAAATAATGCCTATCATGCCACTGAAATCCACAAATTTCCAAGGTTTATATAGCACTTGGGGGGAAATAAAATACCACACCTGAAATCTATGAGCACATTTTAAAAATGTGAATAGTTAAAAATGGATAGCTATAGCTGAAAAGTATACACTAAATTTAAGTAAATGGAAAAAAAATGGATAGAAATATATATAGAAATATGTGTAAAAATAAAATGCAGTTTTTAGCACAGTAGAAAAATATGCACCAGTTTCCTTGTAGTGAGAAGAAATAAAGTCTCACAACTCAATATGAACCAAGAAGGGCACAAAAAAGATGTTGAGTTCTGAGAAATGCAATAAAATCAAGACAGAGATTTTCACATCTTACAGTAAAATACACAGCTTTGGGGGTATTTAGGAACAGGGACTTCATATCTCTGGGTGTAGCTTCACGGTATATCTGGAGGAGGAAAAGATTCAATCATAATCTTTTTTTTCTACATCTTTTAAAAATATCCTACTTACCAGCCTTGAAAATCAACTCACACAACTTTCTCAGCTAAAATTACCCACCTTTCTTCAGCACAGATCAGAAATAGAATCCAAAAACTGTGAGGAAAGTTTAGACCTGAATTATGGAGCACACCCTATTACCATACATTTTCATTGCAGCATATAGATGTAAGACTAAAATGGGAGATGTGGAACTCCTTAGCTTTGCGCACCATTTGGGAGACCAAACAGCAAAATTCACATTGACCATGCAAGACCAAAGGAGAGCATGGAGTAATTTAAGCAGGAAGTTAATATTAGGAGTCAGAGTCATCAATCTCTGTTTTTCTGAAGCAGCATGAATGAGGCAAATAAAAGTCCAGCACCTGATATAGACCGGCAGCTGAAAGCTTGTTGGCTTTCCCTCCCTTTCTTCTCTTTTGGTGTCATTCTGCTCGGTGACTCCATTCATCACACTGTCACTGTCCGTTCGGGCTTCCCCTTGTGCCTAACTTGTCTTAGAGCTGATGGCACAAATTTAATTTGTTACAGGCGAAGGAGGGGCAAGCCGAGCCCTGCCTGGGGCACTGTTGCTGGAAGCAATGTCAGGCAGACTTATTGTTCCTTAATGGTGACTGGCTGGTGCTGGGGAGAGGTGGCAAAGGAACCAAACAGACTGATTCAATTAAAATCAGTTGCATTTCTCTCCCCAGTACTAGAAGGAGGTGGCCTGGACTCAAAGACAATAACTTTGGAAGCAGATGCTCTTTGGAAGAGGAGAAGCTATTGATATTTATTAGAGGGTTCAGCAACCTGAGGCATGATGTCATCCAAGCCTTGCAATTGTGAGCTGCCACCCTGCCTTTTGGATAGCAGAGGAGCTTTGTGAACCTTGATAACAGTGCAGTCCTGTGCATGCTTGCTTGGAAGTCAGTTCCACTGTATTATATGGGATGTAGTCAGTAAATAAAGATGATGAGGACACTGAAATCAGTAAAGATTTTCTATACCTTGGCTCAGCCACAAATCAAATGGACACCATAATCAAGAAATCAGATGAAGGCAAACACTGGGATGAGCAGTTGTGAAAGAACTGAATAAGATATTTAAATGTAAAGATATATCATGAAATGCCAAAGTCAGAATTATACGTGCCACAGTATTTCTGGTTTCTGTGTATGGTTGTGAAAGTTGGATAGCAAAGAAAGCTGACAGGAAGAAGATGAACTGTGGATTCCCTGGGCTGCCGAAAAGAAAAATGAATGCTTCTAAGACTAAGGCCATTTCCGCACTAGGCTGTTATGGGGCCAACTGGCCCCTCCCTAAACTGCAAATCCCAGGATTCCATAGGAGGTTGAAAGTGGAATTATTGATCTATAACAGCCTAGTGCGGAAATGGTGTAAATCGAGCCCAAATTCTCACAAGAAGACTGAACTGTGGCCATTGTACTTTGGGTTTATCATGAGACAACATGACCCACAAGAAAAGATAACCTTTGGTAAAATTGGAGGCAGGAGTAAAAGAGGTAGACTATACTACAGATAGATTGATTCAATCAAGGAAGTCATGGCCCTGAGTTTTGAAGATCTGAGCAGGTTTGTTAATAAGGTCTGACTTAATTGGAAGCTGATTAGATAGCAAATAATAACAAAGAACTGTAGTGTTAATTGTCCTTGTGCTTTTAGCTCATGGCTTCATGCTTTTAGTAGCATCAAACCTTCCCCATGCTTTGTTAATAACACATTCAGAGCTGAAAGAAGTTACTTTTTTTTTTTAACTAAAACCTCTAGAATTCCCAGTGAGATTGTTGCTGAGCTGTGTTTTGAACTGGCTGGACAAATCCAGGGCTTGGCAAGTTACTTTTTAGTTACTTTTATAATTCAAAGGAGCAAATGGTTAGTTTCAATTGTACCTAGAATTTTGAAAGAGTAGCTCTTTACTCACTCTTTCCCAAAAGGATGTAAATAGCTATTTTTAGCTACTTTTTAAAAATGCTGAGTGTTACAAGCTACTGACCTGTGCTATAAACCACACTTTTCTCCTGCCCATCCCACTGTCACCTGAACACCCAGGACAAAGCACAAGGTTGCAATGTAAGCCAGCGTGCAACCAAGTGATATTTCTCCACCATTAAGAGAGGCCACATCCCCTGGTAATTACAAAGGTAACTGAAAGCTACTCTGGTACTGCAAAAGGAGTGAAGGTTCCTTGTTAAGTTGCAATGATTGTGTGGAAATGAGTTAATTACTAAATATTTACAATGTGTTACTTCCAAGTTTTGGAAAGGATTTTATATATGAATTGCATCAGATCATACGAACACAGCGATGTATTCTCAGATCCCCTTCCCTGCATAGCCTGGATCATTTAGTGGTCTGTGTAAGTTTTTAATAATTTGTAACTATAACAAGAGAAAAAATGGTGTTTAGTTGAGTTCTTAAAATCTTGCAGTTTTCCCCCTCCCTTGTGTACAGGGCTCTTTATACTCATTAAGGGCACCAGAGTGCTAAGTCATTATTGTAATAAGGATATATGCTGAATAAAAAGAGCCATGCTTCGAGCCCCATAAATTACAACTGTCAGTTCAAGGGATCCACAGAGCTGGGAATAATTATTTACAACGTGCTTTATAGAGCAATTAAAAATTCCCCAAATGATGTTAATTGCTTTTAATGTGGAGAAAATGCTGTCTGGATTTCAAGCGAGTGTTTAACAGAAATGTTCTATAGAAATGTCTTAATTTTTTTTCTGTTGCAGAAAAATGTGTGCCTTTTACCTTTTTCCTATGTGACTTCTGTCTCTGGCAAATCAGAACTTTATAAAAATGTATTAAACGTGAAGTCACTGGCTTTGGTTAAATTAATCCTGCCATTCTAAACATGTGTGCAAATGGATTCTAGCAATAGTGAGGATCTCACTATTAAAAAGTGAAACAATTTTCAAGTCCAAATGATGATACATATGGTAGGAACATAAAACTGTCAAGGTGAAAGAGGAATCCTGCCACAGGAGAGTGCAGCATCCATTTCACATAGCTCTCAGAAGAGGAGTTAATTGGACTTAATCCCCAGCCACTTCACAATTTAGAATGGAAATGACATTTCACTCCAATTTGAAATTTGTCAGTGTACTATATTTGAATTAAAATGTTGTGAACAAATCAGCTTTAAACAAGGGAAGATGCCACAACTGCAAAAATCTAGAACACACATCAGATAAGCTGCTGCTGCTTTTGAACAGCTCAACAATGCAGCAGAAGACTTTGGAGCAAGATTAGTATCTTTTTCATTTTTTCTAGAAGACATAGTCACTTATTGACCCGGTAACCCAGATTTTCTTTCCCATTTCCAGGATCTAGGGCCTTCCTGCCCTTCACTGTTATAGTGCTATTATTCTACTCTCAACGTCCTGTGGAATCCTGGAGTTGCAGTTTAGGGAGGTGCATTTAGAATTCTCAGCCAGGGAGTTCTTGGGCCTCAGTAAACTACAAACCCCAGAATTCCACAAGATGTTGAAAGTGGAATAATGGCACTGCGGAAAGGCTTCTAGTCTTGCCAGTGTCATGAAGGAGAAGAGAAACTTGCTTACATAAAATCAAGTTTAGAAATTGAATTACAGCTTGTTGCTATGGTGTGCCTTCAAGTTATTTCTGACATATGGAGGCCTTGAGGTGAATCTATCACAGGGTTTTCTTGGCAAGATTTGTTCAGAGGAGGCTTGCCATTACTTTCCTCTGAGGCTGAGAAAGAGTAGGACCCTTTCCGCACATTACCTGCTCGCGGAGGTGGGGGGTGCCATTTGTGCAAGCAACCTCTTGCATGAGGCACTAGCATCGCTCCTCCGTTCTCCCGCAGCTGGGTTGCCGGTCACGTGGCTGTCGCGTGAACGCTCCGCCCCTTCCTTCCGCAGTGCAGCCTGGGAGCTGTAGGCTGCACTGGGGGAGGAAGCACAACTGGGCCGGCTTGCCTGACACACCGCAGGGCAGGTAAGTGTGCGAGGGTCCCGGGAGCATTGTGCGACCGCGCAGCATTTTCAGCTTAGAGCTGAAAATAAAAAAATCTGTGTGCAGCTCACTTTAGGCTCTTGAGTGTCGCGTAAATGGGAGTGTGTCATACAGACCACTGCTCCCATTTACGCGACGCTCAAGAGGCCCTCTTGCAAAAGAAACTGTGTGCGAAAAAGGTATATGATTTGTCCTAGGTCAACCAGTGTATTTCCATGGCCAAATGGGGAAAACTTGGTTTCCCAGACTCCTAGTCCAACATTCAAGCCACTATCCCAGATTGGTTCTCTGAATGGTTTAATTAAAGCAGAATTGAAACTATAGTAACTTAAAGCATGTGTTAGACATTTGAAACATGGATTTTTTGTTTTAAAGCTCATGTGCTTCCTCCATGTTTGGGAATCAGGCCCAAATGCTGAGTAAATTATTATTGTTATTTCTTTCTTACCCACCTCTCCCTATGGATTGAAGCAGGGAACTACAGGTTAAAATACAGCAACAAATAGATGCATAACACAGTAAAAAATATGAACACCAATTAAACATACCGGTACATAACCAATTATATCAAAGGGCGTAACATCAGTTCATAATCATAAGTATTAAAAACAGTCAATTCATTACAGCAGAGCTTTCCAAACTTTTCATGTTGGTGACACACTTTTCTGGACACACATCATTTTGCCACACAGTAATTCAGTTTTACTAGCAAACGGGAGGTTAAACTAACCCCTTATAGAGATACGGACACATACATAAATTGTAATAACAAAATTACAAGGAACAAAATTCTTCATTAGAAACTTATCCATTTTAGGGGTAATTCAACTTTAATTTAAGTAACTGAACATGAAAATAACAGCACTGGCACTCCACTCCCACAGTGGTAAAGTGAGAGAACAATCCCATATGGCACACATCTATAGATAGGCAGCTTTTTGTTGAGCAGCCACGCCTTTTCACATTCACTTCCACTGTTTCAACCTGATTATGCAGGTTGAAGATGTTAGGTGTACCTAGGGTGGGGTGGGGTGGGCCCATCCTGATCCCGACCAGGGTCTTTCTCGGCCCAGGGTGGCAATGGGAGAGGCAGCCCCTCCACTTGAGCTTGGCCCACCCCCACTGCCCTCGTTGGGGTCTTTCTCAGCCCAAGGTGGTGACACACCTACACATGGCAGCCGACACACTAATGTGTCACAACATATACTTTGGAAAGCTCTGCATTACAGTGTTTAAAAACTCATAATTAAAAACATCTGGATAGGCCTGCCAGGAGAGGTTGATCTTTAAGTAATGGAAGGTCAAACAGTGTACACGTATGTGTGAAGCAAGAGAGCCATGAGGGTGGAGTGGCTTTGGGAGACCAGAGTTCAAATCCTCACTGTTATAGTGCTATTATTGCACTTTCAACATCCTCTGGAATCCTGGGGTGTGCAGTTTAGGGAGGGACATTTAGAAGTCTCAGCCAGAGAGCTCTTTGGTCTCAGTAAACTACAAACCCCAAAACTCCACAGGATGTTGAAAATGGAATAATAGCACTATAACAGTGTAGCACAGAAATGGCCTAAAAAGATTAATAGCTCACTGATTGGATGTTCGAAGTATGACACCTACATGATGGCTGTTGTTTGCATGTATGGCAGTATTCACTGTTTATATACACTCAAGAGGAATTACTGTATTACTAAAGAAGTCCTTTTCCCTGCTTTTTGCATCATATTTTGTTCTTTACCACTACAGGTCAGTTTCTATTTCTCCTGTCAATATTTGCATGCTGTGTGCATGAAACAAATCACACATCACCACACTAAATCCAGTCTCACTTCTTCAAACTCCTTGATCAGATTAGGACCATTTCAGTATTGGTATTAGCAGAAACCCCTATGTCTCAGCATGCTCCAGATTCAGTATTTGTTCCTTAGAAATAGGAATTAAGAGGAGAAAACTTTCCACTTGCGGGGAATGCTATGAAGCACCAGCTTCAGCTTGTCTGCCAGGTTTGGTGCCTTCTGGGTAGAGCTAATCCAGCCATAAGATGCTATTTTGCCCAGACATTTCAATGAATGGTGATCACTTTATTTACTGCAGCTTTAAAGCTTTACCTTGTCTCTGCTTCTTTTCTGCTGGTTTTATGCTGTCTTCTGTTACTTATTTATCACCTGTCACTTATATTGTATTCTACAAAGATCAGGCTGGCAGGTCCCTGCCCTCAGGAATTTACAGTCCAAAAACCAGCTCTGAGAACAACAGAAGAAAAGAGGTGGGTAAAGGCAGAGTCAAACAGAAAAAATAAACAGACAACCATCCCTTTCTTAACTTAGTAATTATGATGATTTTGGTGAAATGTGAAATTGAATGGGGTTGCCAATTGGCCAAAATAAACCGCTTTTAAGTCTCATTAATTTAAACAATGGGGTTAAGTATATTTTTCATTACACTTTTCCCCTGTTGGTGCCCTCCCAACATGTTATTATGATTCCCAGGAATTATGGAAGTAATAGTCCAATACATCTGGAGAACACAAAGTTGCAGAAAGCTGCTGTATTTATCTTCCTTGTGGTTCACTTTTCCCCATACTGCTTCTGAATATTAAGAATTTAAAATCTGCATTAGGAATATTATTTCCATGAATAGTACTTTGAAGAGGGTCAAGATATTCATCCCACTCCTCTCAACTAACCCGGCATAAGATGAGATTATTTCAAAGGCCAAAGGTAATGAGTTAGAAGTAATTCAGTTACCTGCAATGAGTTACCTTTCCTTTGGTAGCAAGGATGCGACAAACTTACTTTCCAAAATCAATTTAATGAGGGCAAACAAGTTACTTTATTGATGTAACAAACAAGTTACTTTACTAGTATGATTAAAATGTCCAAGGAAAACTAATAAAAAACACAATGAGCAGTACCAGCAGTTACTTTTTAAACACTGCCATGAATAATGACCAAAAAAAAAAAAACTTCTAAGGCATTATAATGAACAATTGGAATAAATTACTTTTAATTTTTTCCAGGCTTTGGGTTACTTGCAGTGAAAGCTGGGAAGAATGAATTGCCCTCCTCTTACTCCCAAAATATGAATCGGATTAGGATATTGTAGAATGTTTGTAGAGTAGTCTGGAGAAATCATGGACAGAGAAACTAGTTGGGCCTCTAAAAGCCTCCTGAGAGTGAAAGAACCTCTTAAAGTTAAAAATGGCCTTAACTTTCTTAAGGGGAACAGATGTGGTGCTGAAGAAGACTTCTACAAATACCATGGACTGCTAAAAAGGCAAATGAATGCATCTTAGAACAAATCAAGTCCAAACCCTTACTGGACAGAAAGATGTCAAAAGTTGTACTTTTGACATATCATGAGATAATATGACTCATTGGAAAAGATGATAATGCTTGGTAAAGTGGAAGGTAGTAGGAAGGAGAGAGACTGCACTACAGGTGGATTGGTTCAACCAAAGAGATCACAGCCCTGAGTTTGCAAGACCTCAGTGCAGCAGAGAACTGGGGATCTTAGAGGTCTCTCATCCATAGGGTTCCCATCCATTGAGATCAACTTGATGGCCAAAAACAGCAACAGTGTGTGTGTGTGTACAAATAAGCCATATACATATCACAAAGAAAAGCTTGCATCACTGGAATTCTTGCCACTAAGGACCTGGCTGTAATGCTCTGTTAATTTTTTTGAAATGAAGGGGGGAAAAACAAAACCTTGTGACATGCTGGTGATCTAGAAACAGCTGGCATAAAAGAATCACTCACTGTATCTGAATTTAGCTCAGCTGCCTTTTTAAAATATATCCCCCATATCTCAAACAGTAAACACATGCATGCATGCCATACTAGTTCTTCGGGGAGACTCATTTGCCCATGGGTTCATTAGCATTTTTTGGAAATAAATTGGCTCTACTTTGCAATGTTCCTCATCTGCAATGGAAAATTCATGGAGAGCTCTTTCAGGTCTGCTTTAATCAAACTGACAGATTCCTCTCCAGTGACTTTATTAATCCAAATTGAAGGAGGGACTCTAAACACCCCCTCAGGAGCTCAAGGATGAAGATGGGGGTGGGGAAGAAGAGAACTAGGATCTTGTCTGTTGATGGACTTCCGAGAGAGCTCAGTAGGAACTAATAAATAAGTCAAAGCACTGAAAATGGATGGCTAACGCTTTGCAACAGGCGTACTCACAGAGAAGAAGGCAGTATGCTGGCGTGAGTCCCCGCCAATCCAACCTGATGCCTTCTCATTTAATAAAAACAAGAAGGCACAGTAATTACTAGAATTTCAAATACCTGCCACATTCAAATTGCCTCGTTGCCCTCTGGCTCTCTTATATTCAAGTCTCCAATTATATAAGATTGCTTGCAGATCTCTTTTTGCTCTAAATTTAATGGAAATGGATTATTATTTGGTGGTTTGTAATCTAAGGCTGGGTAAAAATGAATGACCTACCTGCCAGTGGGAACAGATGTGAATTGCATTTCCCAATGGCAACTTGCTTGTTTCCACCAGAGTTGCCCATCTATTTGATAATCTGCGGTTCTCTTATATGGACATAACTTCTACAAAAGCCCTCCAGGGAAGAATGCATGATGCCTTTATACATGTTTAGAAGTTATATTTTTGAAAGCAAATTTGTGTCTCTGCTAAGTACATTCAAGTCTTACTGTAGGGTAACAGAAAGGTATTTATTGTCAGTGTAGAGGCAATTTATCCAATGGATGAATGGAGCTCTACTGAAATAAAGAACTTATTTATGACTAGCTTATGTTCAGTTGGTTTGAAAGGATTTACTCTCAGTATAATTAAATGTAGATTCATCTTTCTGTTTAATGTGAGCCAGTCATTATTTTTTAAAAATAAAAATAACCACATTTTAATTTAATGTGAGCCAGTCATTGTGAGCTCAATCTGGAATGTGTCTGGCTCTAGAGCAGAGATGCAAATCCAGATGTTGAGGGAACTGCAACTCCTAGCATTTCTCACCTTTGGCTCTGCTGGCTAAGGCTTCTGAGACTTGCAATTCAGCAACATATGGAGGACCACATGACTTCCACCTCTGCCCTAGATTTAAGGGTGTTTATTGCATGGCAGTTTATTGCATGGCATTCTTCTCTGCTAGAGACTGTACAAGTATCAGTCAAGGATGTCATAGCTTCATGCAAAACTGCAGAGCATGTACTGAACAGAGAGTTGGACTAGATGAGTATTCCATAACCCAGCAGCTTTGAAATGCCCCAGCCAACATAGGCTGGCAGAGTTGGGTGGGGATAATGAAAGCTGGAATCCAATACATGTTGATTGCATCTTGAGGGAAGCCCAACCCAGATGGCCTGCAATGTTTCTGCCATTTATGTGACTCTAAAGCAGCATATTACAAGGGCAGAGAGGTTGAAATGGGGAGAGGTAAACAAAGGAGGCTCCCAGTGGAGTCTGAAACAGACAGACCAAGCTGTGAAGTGAATGAAGATGTGGAAAGAAGTTATTCAAAAGTAAAGAGCAGCAGTAGGAAACCTGAGGTATACGGGTAAGAAACCTGTAGAAGTTGATGAATTACTTTTTCCATAATCCATAATTAAGTTGGGAGGGGATGATGGGAATTTGCATCCAGCATCAGCTGGAGAACCAGAGGATCCCCAGACCTTTAAAAGTTTTAAAATCAAGGCATGGTGGGGAGCCACTGTAAGGACTTAAGAAGATGCCATGTCCTGTATATGATGAAAATGTAAGGTTGATAAAACATGTAAAGATTACTAAGAAAAGGATATATGATGTGAAGGAAAACCAACAGGTAGGACTAACCTGGATGATACCCAATGCATGCTGAGTCATTTATGTAAATATCCTTTGTAATTCATTGGTAAAACTCCTTGAAGTTGCAGGGGACTTTGCTAACTGTTTGGATGAGATTCAGGCCCAATTTTTAAATTTATCCTTAAAAACGTAATATTGAGCTGTTACTCAAAAATGTGGGTGACTCAGGGTCCACCTGTGATGCCAGTACCTCCATGAGACAGTGGGGAATTAATTAGCTCAATTAAAAGAACGGGGGGTGACTTAATGAAATCATCCACCGATGTTTACAGGGTCTCCGCAGGAAAGAAACAGTCAGAAATAAATAAACTAAATAAACTAAATATAAACTAAATAAATAAACTAAATAAATAAAATAAACTAAATAAAATAAATAAACTAAAATAATAAACTAAAATGTGTTTTATTAGAAAGAATTCAATCATACATGCACAAGATCCAAGCACTCACACAAGGCTAACCAAAGGAAAAGGAAGGAAAGGCTGATAGCGGAGCTTCAGGGTTTTGGGTGACAATTACTGGTCCAGAGATCGGTGAAGACTTGTGCCTAAGAACAGTACTCATTTGGAAAACAGAGCAACAGCATGGCATTCAGCAAGCAAGATACTGCATCTGACTGCTTGAATCTGGGGGGTTTATACCCAAAATCTGCCTGGAGGGCAGAGGTGTCAATGGCTTTCTGACTGGGTAAACAATGGAGGTTGCAGAGTGGACAATGAGGTCCAGACTGTATTAATGATCTTAGTATTAGATGACAAAGAGTTAATGGCTGCTGTGGTAGCTCTGTGATAGTGGACAGGTGTGGGGACAATGAGGGTTCATGGGGAGAAGGGTTGAAACAATCAGTGGTTGGTGGGAACTTCCTGTTGCTATTGTCTGACAGCAGGATTATTACATCTTACTTTAAGCCTATTATCCTTGGATTTACCTGGTGATTTCTTGACAATGACCTGGTTGGCTACATCCAGACGGGATCTCTGACCTACCTTTGCAGTGCATGTGGTCAGCCAGTGTTTTTCCTCTGCCCAGCTTGGCCTTACAGTCACATCAATGCCAATTAATATATTTGCCAATCAGGTCTTATTTCATCAATTAAATCATATCAAGTCTGGGAGTGTGCAAGTCAGTAACAGAGTGGTACGGAATCAATGGTGTGCTTCGCCTTGTGGAAGGATGAAATGGCAAACAACAGAAATCCTGTAATCTCTGTCAAGAAGATGAGAGCATAGTGTGTAGATGAATGTAATGCTAATTAAAGAGCAACCACACTACCAGATAAAGCAGTCTAAATCATTCCCTCATCCCAAGAATCCTGGGAATTGTAGATCTGTGTACAGCTAAGCTTTATTTTGTGAACATTATTTTTGGAATCCAGAAGTTTGCCTATTTTTGTAATTCTTTAGGGCAGTTCTAAAAGTGAGCGTTTCTTTAGGAAGCATTGCTGTACTACATTAACTTTGTTTGTTTTCAGTGAGATAAACATGTAGCCAAGTGTGATTTGCTGTGTAGTAGCAGTAGCAGTAGCAGTTACAATTCTATACCACGTCAATGCTAAGCACTCCCTAAGCAGTTTACAATGTGTTTAGCTAATTGCCCCCAACAAGCTGGACACTCATTTTACTGACTTACGGAAGGCTGAGTCAACCTGGAGCCCTGCAGGATCGAACTCACAATGTTGTGGCTGCAGTACCAGCATTTAATCACTGCGCCACCAGGATGGTGTATGATTACACCACCAACAGCCAGTGTGGTACAGTAGACCAGGAATCTTGAAGACCAGGGCTTGAATCCCTGCTCAACCATGCAAACCAACCAGGTGACCTCAGTCAAGTCACACTTTCTCAGACTTAGAAGAAGGCAGTGGCAAGCTTCCTCTGAATAAATCTTGTCAAGAAAAGCCTGTGATAGGGTCACCATCAGTCACAGTCAACCTGAAGGCACAGAAGAAGAATGAACTCAGAATGAACTCAGGCTTGCCAGAGACATTAAAAACAACAAGAAGGGCTTTTTTAGATATGTCTGCAGCAAAAGGAAAAACAAGGAAATGATAGGGTCACTGCGTGGAGAAGATGGCCAATTAAAAATGGAGAGAAGAAAGAAGGCAGAACTACTCAACACCTTCTTTGCCTCAGTTTTCTCTCAAAGGGATAGAAGTACTCAACTTGGGGGATGGGGAGCAGGTGAGGAAGTGCGGGGAATGCAGCATAGAATAAGTAGAGAAGTAGTGCAGGAATATTTGGCTAAACTAGATCAATTCAAGTATCCAGAGCCAAATGAATTACATCCAAGGATATTAAAAGAACTGGCAGAAGTCATTTCTGAACCACTTGCAATAATCTTTCAGAACTCTTGGAGAACAAGAGAAGTCAGAGCAGACTGGAGGAGGGCAAATGTCGTCCCCATCTTCAAGAAGGGGAAAAAAGAGAGAGCAAATAATTATTACCCAGTCAGCCTGACATCAATACCAGGAAAGATCCTAGAGCAGATAATTAAACAGTCAGTTTGTAATTACTTAGAAAGCAATGCTGTAATCACTAAAAGTCAACATGGATTTCTCAGAAATAAGTCATGCCAGACTAATCTTATTTCCTTTTATGATAGGGTTACAAGCTTGATAGATGAAGAGAATGCTGTAGACATGGCATATCTAGACTTCAGTAAGGTCTTTGACAAAGTTTCCCATGACATTCTTGCAAAGAAGCTAGTAAAATGCAGGCTGGACAGGGTTGCTGTTAGGTGGATTGGTAATTGGTTGACCGACCGAATCCAAAGGGTGCTCACCAATGGTCGCTTTTCATCCTGGAGAGAAGTGACTAATGAGGTGCCGCAGGGTTCTGTCCTGGGCCCAGTGCTATTCAACATCTTCATCAATGACTTGGATGAAGGAATAGAGGGCGTGCTCATCAAATTTGCAGATGACACCGAATTGGGAGGAGTTGCTAATACCCCAGAGGACAGGATAAAATTTCAAAATGACCTTGACAGATTGGAGACCTGGGCCAAAACTAACAAAATGAATTTCAACAGAGAAAAATGTAAAGTCCTACACTTAGGCAGAAAAAATGGAATGTAGAAATATAGGATGGGGGATGCGTGGCTGGATGGCAGTACATGTGAACGAGATTAGGAGTCTTGGTAGATCACAAGCTGAACATGAGTCAGCAGTGTGATGAGGCAGCCAAGAAAGCCAACGCGATTCTTGGTTGCATCAATAGGAGTATGGTGTCTAGGTTGAGGGGGGTTATGGTACCACTCTATTCTGCATTGGTTAGGCCTCATTTGGAATACTGTGTTCAGTTCTGGGCACTTCAATTCAAGAAGAATATCGACAAGCTGGAGCATGTCTAGAGAAGGGCGACCAAAATGGTGAAGGATCTGGAAGCCATGGCCTATAAGGAATGGCTTAGGGAGCTGGGGATGTTTGGTCTGTAGAAGAGAAGATTAAGAGGGGACACCATAGTCACGTTAAAATATTTGAAGGGATGTCATGTCAAGGAAGGAGCAGGCTTGTTTTCTGCTGCTCCAAAGACTAGAACAAGGAGCAATGGATTCAAGCTGCAGGAAAGGAGATTCCACTCTAACCTCAGGAAGAACTTCCTGACGGTTAGAGCTGTCCAGCAGTGGAATCTGCTGCCTCAGAGTGTGGTAGAGTCTCCTTCTTTGGAGGTTTTTTAGCAGAGGCTGGATGGCCATCTGTTGGGAATGCTTTGATGTGTGTTCCTGCATAGCAGGAGGTTGGACTCGATGGCCCCTGGGGCCTCTTCCAACTCTGTGATTCCATAAGAACAACAACATTAGACCATTCTATTGACTATGGGGTTGATGGGTTGGGATTAACATGAGATTTAACAGATAAACAATGTGCTCACTCTGAACTGACTTTATTTTGCTTTCAGTACCCTACTTATGAGGAAAGGTCTACCCCCAAGGAAATGAACTTTGCATATTCACAGGGAAAGCCTTTCTTTTTGAGATATATTTATTTATAGGCAAGTGGAGCTTTTTTGTTTTTGCTTTCTCCAGGAAGGCAAACAAACCAGCAACTTTAGGCAGATGTTCTTCACTGAACTGGGAGGTAGTTTGGCACCAAACTCCAAATATACACCTTGAAGCAACGATTCTGATGCCACCTCTCCCAAATGTAAACAATTTCTTGATACACTTAAAAGTCCCTTGGGGGGAAAAGTCTCTTCTGAAGTGTTTGGCTCAGGGAACAGTAGGTCCTTCTCTGAGGAATCTTTGTCTGGAGCAGGCATGGCACACAAATTCTCACTCATAAGAATCATACTTCCTGCCCCCAGCATGGGTATCATATTGTGTCAAAGGTACATTCATGCCAGTGACAAGTTTCATATGCCATTCCACAAGCTGCCTCCAGGAAATCTATCACAGCTATTTTTATGGAGACTTTGGTAATCACTCAGTACTGTTATCAACAGGTGTATAGGGCTGTTAAAGGAACTTCAGATGCAGCCAGGCTTAGCAGGGTGAGAATGGAATTGAACTCTAACAGGCATATTGGAAGCCTTAATTGCACAGACTGAGTCATAGCTGGATTTCTGATGGTCTTTGAAAGCCCCTCTTCCCATGTCATCTGCTAAAAATAAAGGACTTAGACAAGAAGCACTAACTGAACAGTTGCAATTAATATTTTGTCTGCAACCCTAAGCATTTGTATTTCCCACTGAAGTTAGTGGGGCTTATTTCTGATTGAATTGAAGATATTAGGATCATGCAGTTGTTCAGTCCTTTTCAAATTCTTTTAACTGCTCAGTTGCTTGTAAACAGGGAAACATAGCATTGTAAACATGGTATAAATTAACTAACAGAACTGTAAACTATAAAATAACACCTAGTATGCAAAGGGTTTTGCAACTTTGGCCCTAAACAGAGACACCTAAATCCAGTTGTTAGTCCCAAGTAGACTCATGAAAACAATTTGCATTGTTTCCCATATGGTCACAGTTTCCTGTAATGATCACAGTTGATTTATATAACTTTAAGTAGATTATTGAGACACAGGCATAGTTAGCCTTGGCTCAGTCATAAACATTACAATCAAGACAAATCAAGCAATCTGAAGAAGATGAATACTTAGGAGGGAAACTATGAGGGATTTAGATAAAATGCTCTAGTGTAAAGTATATTTAAGGTAAAGGTTGTTCATGTCATAATATTTCCATTTTATATGTGTGGTTGTGAAAGTTGATAGTAACAGAAACTGACAGGAAGAGAATCAACTCCTTTGAAATATGGTACTGGAGGAGAGTCCTGTGGATGGACTGCCAATAAGAGAAGTCAATGGGTCCAAGAGCAAACCATGCCTAAACTTTTCCTAGAAGCCAAAAAGACTAAACTGAGGTTATCATACTTTGGGCATATCATGATATGACCCATTATGAAGGGCAATAATGTTTGTTAAGGTTGACAGCTGTAGGAACAGAGGAAGACTGAGTTACAGGTGGACAGACTCAGTCAAAAAAAGCCACAGCCCTGAATTTGCAAGACCTTAGTGGAACTGTTAATGGCAAGGTATCTTGAAGATCTCTTATTCATAGGGTTGCCACAGGCTGAAGCTATTTTGACAGCAATTAATAATAGATTCTAGTTGGAACTAATAACTAGACTAAGGGTAGAAACAGTGTCAGAAAATATATTGGCTGATTTTGTTATCCAAAGCCCTTTTATAAAAAACTCAGCAAGTCAGGGAGCACTCTCTGGTAAGGATAGTGGTGCTGGGAGGAATGGAGGCCTTCCTTACTTCTGGATCTGTGAGGGCTTGCACACAGCCAAAGTGAAACTGAACCTCAACAGAAGATGGTGCATTATTTTTCTCTTTATGGTCCTGTACTTTTTAATAACAATAATATGCAGAAAATTCTCCACATCAGTTCATTTCTATACTTAGGAAAAGTTTATCAGCCAAATTTCTAATCATCTTGCAGCATTTAAAAACAGAGGTGCACTGAAAGGAAGAAAAATATTGTTGGCAACTTTGCTATAACATCCAGCATGGCAAATTGTCTGTTACAGAAGTAGTTGGGGTGCCATTCAGAGGTCAACTCTGTATTCACAGGACTGCTGTGATAGTAACCCACCTGCCTGAATCTGGGCAGCAGGTAAGGGTTACTGTATGAATAAGCAACCCTTTGTTGGCTGTGGATGTCAAGGAACTTCCCAGTTCTAATCCCTGCAAGTGCAAGTCCACTTACGAAGACACAAGTCACCAATAATATTCTGTCCATTATTTTGACCTGATCACAAGGAGACTTGTAAAGAAACAGATCAGTATTAAGGCTTTATTTGTTTATTTATTTGTTACCATTACGCTTCTGCTTGTTCTGACATATTCTTCTTCCTGTTTTATCTTATGTTTGCATATTATCAATGCAGTTGCCTAATCACTGGGACAATGAGCACATCTAGAAATGACTTTAGCATAAGTTCTGGAGGCCAAGGGACCCAAAGTAACAGTCTCTACCCTTGAGGATCAAAGTATAAATGACATCCTGTTGACTGGGGTGAGCTAGCTTCAAATTTTCATGAAGTCACAAAGCTCACAATATAACCCTGGACACACACACAGCCTGAATCACCTTGCAGGATCATTATGAGGATAAAATTGTAGGGCAGGGATGGTGCTTGCTGCTTTGAGTTAGTTGGAAGAAGTTGATGTTGATTTTTAAAAAAATGTTTCACAGCACTTTCTTTATGTTTCTTTTAATGGAAAGCCTCTTCTGGGAGTTGAGAGCTTCAAAGTTGTGTGTGTGTGTGTGTGTGTGTGTGTGTGTAGCTCTTTCCTTTCCAGCCATTCTTCTGTTTACAAATACTCCACAAGTTGATTTTTGTCCCATAAGATAAAGGTCAGACATCTGGGGATGAGATGAACTGACATTTTGGGTGTTATTTCAAGGGCTGTTTTTTAAAAAAAAAAAAAAAATCCAGACACCAGTAATTCCCTATTCTCAGAATCCTCCATGCTGGCTGGGGGGTTTCTGGGTGCTGTAGTCCAAAAATGTAGTTTTTCCAGGTTCTGG
>CAOLHI010005578.1:0-62762 GCA_948474755.1 Ctenosaura bakeri
AACAGAGGTATTACCACACCATGGATTTTTGGATTCCCCCCTTTTTTGGCTGCCCCTGCAACGTTCATACTTCTCACTCTGCTTTCAGGGTGTAACTGTGCTGTACCCTTTACATAAAGAAAAAGTTAACTAGTTTTAGTTAACAATATTACTTGTAACTTGTTGCTTCCAAGCTCTGGGGCATTTGTGTGTGTGTGTGCATGTTTAGAGAACTGCAGGGGTGCAAAGCCTTCTTGGATGTGTGGAACTGGTTATATGAGTCCTTAATTTTTTGCAGGCTTTTGAAATGCACAGCCCTCCCTCTGCATTTGTGGGTTTGACCTTAGCAAATTTGATTATTCACAAGGTGTGTGCATGCCTTCCCCCTTCTCCTCTTCCTATAGCGTTGTGTTTTGCCAGGTGCAGAGAAGGAAGGCAAGCGCCTGGACAAAAGGCAAGGAAATGGGGGGAGGCACGCATGTGCTTTCCTTCCCCCCCCAGAGCTCCCTTCTCCCACTCCCTTGCCTCTGGCCCTTGTGTACAAAAGGCAAATGAATGAGCGGAGTATCACAAGGAAGCGGGGTTAGTTGCAGCTTTTCCCCTTCTGTGAGGGTTCTGCAGTCTGAACCCTCACAAAAGTGGAAGGGCCATTGTATACACAATTGTTGTGTGCAGTATTTATTTCTCTATTATATATAGATTAATTAGTTTGTATCTGTGACTGGATCTCATATCTCTTTAGATTTCTGCAAACATCTGTTGCTGAAATTCACACCAGAATCATAGAGGCAACTTTACTTTTTCTCCTAGTGCTGTTTCTCAGTGAAAATCCAGTAAAAATTAATCACATTAGTATAACAAAGGGAAGGTGGTGTTCTTCTTCTTCTTCATGACTCATACATGTGTTATTGTTGGTGTCGCCATCATCCTCGTCCTCATCCTCTGATTTTCTTTGTAATTGAATTCCATGTTCTCTCTCTCTCTCATACACACACACACACACACACACATAGCTGAGAGCTCTGTTTGCCCACTGAGGAAAGATAAATCAAAGATAAGCAACTAGGCCAAGTTGGGGGAGGTGTCACCTGGGGCCCTCTGGGGACTGCATAAATTGTCAAAACTGCACTTTCTGAACAAAAAATCTAGAAGTGCTTAGAAGTCCACTTTTGAAAAATAAATATGATGAGAGTGGGAACTCTTGCAACCTGTTTCAATGGTGGACTGCTGTCCCTGGAGGATTTTAGGAGAGGCAATTCTTCCTTCCTTCCTTGATCAGAGGAAAATGGTATCCAGGGAGGTTGGGTGGACTGACAGTTGCAAAAATAGCTGCGAGTGGGGGCTACATTCAACCTCAGGACTGCACTTCACCCATTATGATTTAAATGGCACATACACTTACAATTGATCTAGCCTTACTTGGGCAAACTGTTAAGGGGTGTGTGTGTGAATATATGTCTCCTTACACTTAGGTCATTTCTGCACTGCACCATTATAGTGCTGTTATTACACTTTCAACATCCTGTGAAATCCTGATGTTTGCAGGAAGAGCATTTAGAATTCTCAGCCAGAGAGCAATTTGGCCTCAGCAACCTTCAAATCCCAGAATTCCACAGGATGTTGAAAGGGGAATAATAGCACTATAACAATGTAGGGCAAAAAGGCTCTTAGAGTATGTTGCAATTCACATCTAGGTGTTGAATTCTTAAAGAATGACATTTGTCAGTTCTGCCCAGTTCAGTTCTGCTGTAGGAAAATGAGCTTTTGGTGTTCATTTTTTTTCTGGAAAAAAGTCCAGAGCTCTCTCAATGTATTTTCAGTTCAGTTGAAAGCGAGGTCACAGTCAGAGTTGGGCCCTTTCCGTTCACGGTTATTAAGGCGGGCCAATGCGTCTTGCCACGGAGGTCTTCTGCACCTTGGAGTGGACTAGGTTCGGTTTATTTACCTTCGTTCTGCACATAATTCTGACTAAATGTGCCCCCATGTGGTGGTAAAGCGCGCCATTTGAAAACTGGAAGAAATCGGTTTTCCAATTTTCCAGATCGATCCAATTTGTACTTTCACAGTGGCGCAGACACGTACATTTGCGCCAATGAGAATTAGTGGTCAGGGGAGGGCTCATCGGAGGGGCCGGGGGTAGTATGGACTTACGCATGTACACACGTACGCACGTACGCAATGATGTACTAAACCATGCCAGAAAAAAAAAGGGCCAATCACAGCCGATGGGGCGGGGTGAGGGGAGTAGTGGGAGTGGCCACGGTGAAGGCAGTGTGGATTCATGAACTCACACTCCTCCAAATCAGAATGGAACATATGCAGTAGTTGTGTGGAAGGAAATGAGGGAAAGTCCGCCTTGTTTCGAGCCCAGAAAATCAGGTAAGAAACTGCACAAACCGATTCATCAGCCTCGTGCGGAAAGGGCCTTGGAGTAGAAAGACCTAGGTTTAAATTCTCCCTTAGGCATGAAACTCAATATATAGTATTCTCCATCCCAGCTTGTCAAAGGATGGTCAGAGGAAAGGTGGGATAAAAATGTTACAAATAACTTTCCATTCGGCTTTAAATAATAATAATAATAATAATAATAATAATAATAATAATAATAATAATAATAATAATAAAAAAATTCTTTTTGCATTTTAGTTATCAAATTACTTTTCTGCCCTCAATGTCTTCAGTATGGATCCAAGTTTATAACTAGTTATCTCTTATTTTAAAATATATTTACAATAAACTGAAATTATGTGGGAAACAATGGTGGCACATGATTTGCAGCTTCCTTTTCATTCCAGAGTTTTTTGTTTTGTTTTGTTTTTTAAAAAATGGAACACTCCTTTTATAACAACCATAACAAAAGCTTTCTGAAGATCACTCAGTGTGATAAAATAATGAGACCCTTAAAATGAAATATTCTTGCTACCTGGAATCTCTGTCCCTCTATCCTATGGGAAACAAGGAGGACAAATAGTGGTACACAGTGGGACAACTCAGGGAGTTATTATTGGATTTATATTCCTTCAGTTGACAGTTTAAAGCAATATTTTTCCTTCTCAGGAAAGAAAATTCTCCCTCAAATGCAGAAGTCCTATATCTACCAATCTAAGAGTTAACCCCATTGAATGCCACGAAATTTACCTTTGAGTGGATTTCTGCAAAGTAGAATCTTAGAGCTTAGGGAACTTTGCACCAATAGTTCCTCCCATGTGCTCTACACTGAACAAAATTCCTCATGCTGGTACCATTAGCCATGCTGGTGGAGGTGGTGGGAGCTTCAGTCTAATACATTGAGTAAGCACCCAGTTAGAGAAGGCTACTATAGAACCAATGCTTGGAAGAGTTAATTTTGAACTCTTGTTCCCAGAATCTCCCTGCTAGCAATCCAGTCACTGGTGGATTCTGGGAGTTATAGTACAAAAAGTAATTTTTTCAAGCTCTTCCCATTCCACATCCTTATTTGGGGCCTCTTAGCCAAGCTATTGTAGAAACCTACTGATCTGAAATCCATCGGTGGGGATGGTGACAGGCAGTTGGCAATCCATGGTGAATTTAATCCTGGTGAACACTAAGATATCCTTTAAGCTGGCTTTCTTTATAATTCCTCTTGCCATTTCATAGGGGATTGGCCCTCCTGTTAGGCAGATTGAAGCAACTGCATTGGGTAATACAATTTAGACATCATAAAAGGATAGCTAATTCTTGGTTATTATAGTACAATCATCCGTCCACAGTCACTGGGATTAGGGGAACAGGAGCCCCATGAAAATGGAAAAAACACAGTTAACTCTAGCCCCTGTAAACTGTATTTAACACCCCAAAATTATGATCCCCGTATTCAACCCATTATATGTGATAGACGACAGCTCTGAGGTCAATGAATAATTGATTGTGCCAGAAACAGAGCCAGTGATAGACCAAAGTATCTTGGAACCACCCTCATCAGCTGAAAGACAAGCTGAGACCGAGTTGCTGCAATCAGTGCCGGTGGGAGAGAGGACCAGCAAAGATTTAGAGGAATTAGACTCACCTTTGCCCCTGAGCCTCCAATCACGGAGGAGACTCAAACAAGCAGCTCAGAGGGAAGGTTGGGCAAGGTTGAGTAAACAGAACAATGAGGAGTAACACTTGTTTTTGTCTGCATATAAGTCGATTGGAGTGGCTAGCTGTTTACTTGTAGCAAATTGCTACTCAAGCCCATGGCCCTTGTGTTCCGGCTCTCCGGACCCTTTTGGACTGACCTTCAATGTTTTGGACCTTTTGGATTTGACCTTGACTTTGGCTCGGTTCAGCGTTCCTCCTTGTTTGTTGGCATTGGACACCCCCCCCACTGACTCCTCCTCTTGGGCAAGTACTATCGCCTTCCTTCCTTTGCTGGCAGGAAGACACAGGCAGGGAATTGAACTCTGACGTCATGGATGCCTTCTAAGTGGCAGGGTTCCTTCGCAAGGCAGAAGTGGGTGGCTGGTGGGGCTTGCTGCTGCCTCCACTGCTGACCTACACCATTTGTAATAGGGGCTTACAAGCCTTGCTTGCAGTTGTTCAGTCTCATGTGGTTTGCAGTCTCTATCATAAATGGCATAGACAGCAGTGGAGCTGGCAACAAATAATCCATGAATAATCAAATCCACAAAAGTGAAACCTGCAAATGTGGAGGGCTACTGTACTTGTATTGCTAGGGATTGGGAGAGGTATTTATGGAATTTTGGACTTATGTACCAAAGTAGCTGGGGAACATTCAGGTATTATGCATCTAGGCATGAGGTGAGAGATGGGGTTTGTGTTCTGCCTCAGCCAGTCTTGTTTGCTAAAGTGGCTCTTCCTGAATCTATTAAAGCTACTGGTCTTCCTGAAAGTGCACAGGGATCACATTATGTGGCAGCTGTTATGTACACAGCAAACAGTGCTTGTCTTTAGGTAGGCTTCTAAAGTGTTACTGAAACTGAGCATTGATGACCTTGAGGAGGATTGGCTAACATGATTTATAGGTCTGTATTCTATGTAGGGTTTGTCTGCTTACATTATTGTGCAACAGGGGACAGAATAAGAGGAAATATCAGTAAGATGGTATTGTGGTGTTTCCATGCCATTCTGCTCTCAGGACCAACTATATGGAGCAAAACTGTCATTCTCAGGATAGCCCCATTGTCATATAAAGCAGAGAGTAAGGTGAATGATAGTAGTATTTTATCAGTAAGATATTTTTGGGGGAGGGGGGCTTAATCTCTCTCCCACCTTTGAGGGACTGCAAACCACAGGATTCCATAGGATGTTGAAAATGAAATAATAGCACTATAACAGTCTAGTGTGGAAATGATGTAACTCGCTGCTGGAGCTTAGATGCTGGCGGCCCAAGAGCAAGAAGCAGAAATGTGGCACAGATGATTTTCGTGGTCCCCCTTTCCACAAAACCTTTGTTCCAGCAGGCTTTCAAAAACAAAACAAAAACAAAGCAAAACAAAACAAAAACAGCCAGACTCTGTGTTGTCTCCAAAGCTCGCTTTCTTAAAAATGTATGAGACTCCTTGCTGTGTTCTTCACCCTTCCTCCTTCCACGGTCAGGGGGTAGGTGAGGCAAGTGACTGGTGGCAGCCTGGACTGGCTGGTGGCAAGAGGTCTTGTCCTCTTCAGGCCATCTAAGCTCCAAACCGGTGAAAAAGACTGAAGGGGATTGGCAGGGTAAGGTGGGTGTGATTCTTTTCTTCTTAAAATAAGACAACTATAAGCACCCTGCTTTATAAGTGAAAAAGGCACACATGTACAAACAGAAACTGGAAGTACTGCAGAGTTTGTTTTAGCAGACTATCCATTACCTAAGTATGATTTCCACTTGTATTCTTACCTGAGAGGAAGCTGAATTTGGAACACATCTCAAGTCTAGTGAGGAAACAAAACAAAAGTCTGCATAATCCTCTGCCCTTAGGTAGGAGCTATGGTATTTCTAAAATAGTTGTAGCTACAGATGTTTGTGAGAACAGAATCAGGACATTGCTCTGCAAAAAGAGTTCTGTCCCCCTAAATGACATTCTTCTTCATTCTCCAGATTGCTGGTGTTACAGAAAGTAGGATACTGAAAATTGTTTGCCCCTAGAATTTTTACATCCACCATGTTTGCATTTTCTTGGAAACCTTGCCTGTCACTCTCTCCCTCTAAAATGCTCAACTGGAGTGTTAAGTCACTGCCATGATGGAAATGTGAGGACTGAAGGAAAATTTCACTGGGAGGCAGAACTCTCATTTGGTGGAACAATATCCATATTTTGTCCCCCTTCTCAGTAGCTGCAGTGCTGATTAGGACTGAGGCATTTCTCTCTTAATACTAATTGCTTTTAAGTTGGTTTCCATTACTCAAAGGGGAAAGAAATATATAATTTAACTACTCGCCAACCTTCTATTACCCTGTTTACTGGGGATCCCGGGAGGGACACCTATATGCACTCTCAGTTAACTAAGTTTGAGGAAATTAGCTAGAGCACAAGTTAGCAATGCGAGAGGCAGGGCAACGTAGCGGAATCTTTTACCCAATGTCTACGGGGTCAGGCCAAACCAAGGAGCACACCAAAGTTTAAGAGTAATTGAGATTTTTATTAAATACAGACAAACAGTGTATGCAACACACTCACACAAGTAACTAAGGAAAATAAAGGTTGGAGTGGTATAGAGGGATTTTGAGAGGGATAGTTGAACTGGGTGATATGACACCTGTCCTGAAGCCTGGAGAGGTCTGAAGATTGAGTTCGTTGGTATGGAGTCTCAGTACATGGGACTGAGGGGACCGCTCACCAAACAAAGCAGCAGCAAGGCTGGATGGAAGTCCGGAGAGATCCGAGGAAGGTCTCAGAATCAGGGGTTTTTATAGGGAGAAATGTAACTGCAGGCTATTCCGCACTTGGGGAAAACAATGAGTTTCAGGCACGAGACAAAGTTTGGAAAGGTCAAAATTTGACATGATTGAGTTAAGTCCGAATTGACAAAGAGGTAGCCAGTATGCAAATACTCAGTGCTTGGCAGTTGAGTATTCAGCTTGTCAAGTTGCCTGCTCAGGGCAGGGAGTTCTTTTGTAAACAGTGTGCATACATAATAAGGGTGTTTGCAGAGAGGTCTCCTAAAGCGGTGATCTGGCTATTTCTGGTCTGCCTGTATTGTTTTGGGATATTGCAGCATTTGATGGCCAAGCCTAGTTCTGTGCTTGTCCGGGGGCCTCACAAACACATGGAGAAGGGTGGTGGAAGACAGCCAAATTATTGATATCAAAATGATATCTTTAAGCTATCTCCAAGGAGGCCTAACCTGCAGTAACACTTCTACTTTTTAACACAATTCAGCAGTCATCATTTTTGGTGAGAGCCTAAACTGAGGGTCAGGAAGCATACAATGAATCTGCACGAGGAGGAGCTCAGTCCATGTATTAATTGTCATGATCATGAGAGCCAATGAAATAAAACTCAAGATGGAGGATGAAGATGAGGAAACCTGGCATCTCTCCGATGTGGAACAGGCTGTCACAGAAAGCAGCAAAATCTTCCATTTGGAACTGATCACAACATACACTTGACAAAAGGCTGCAGGAAAATCTCTAGATTATGAGATTGATGACTACAGTGCCATTATAGGTCTCCTCTATTTCAAACCTCTTTCTTTCTCTGACACCTGCCCTCTGCAGGCAAACTTACATGCTTGATTAATTGTGCTAATAGAAGTCATTCTTAACAAGTCTTTCTTATTGCTTGATTCCTGGAAGACTTCTTCTTTCTTCATATGAGACACTCACACATTAATAATAAGTGTTCAAATTCTGCCAAACTCTGCCATGGTTAGTTTTCTGCCATTAATCTGCAGAAGATCAGATGCTTCTCATTGCTTTGGCACTGCTAAACACTGACAACTCTGTTCTGTGTGAGGCTTTTGTCCCAGTTTCTTCAGCCAAACTTGGGATGAGAAAAAGATTATATAATCCTACTGGTGGATATCCTATTATTTCACTCTCAAAAATGGATGGAAACAGGTACATGAGAAATTATTCTCTGAGACAGAACAAAGGAGTATGAGGAACTCAATCAGCGGCAGGGTGCTGGCTTCCACCCCATCTGTGGGTTGGTGAATCTATTTGGGCTTTTTAATCTGAACTTTAAAGGTGTTGGTGAAAGAATTTGTATATGTGCTATATGTGCCTTCAAGCCACCTGTTGACTTCATGGTGACCCCATGAATTTCATAGATTTGTCTTAGGCAAGGAATACTCAATGCAGATTTGCCATTGTCTTCTTTTAAAACGTACCCTACAGTATCTGATATTCCCCAGTGGTCCCATATCGAAGCACTAATCAGGTCCGACCCTGCTTAGATCCCAAGATAAGATGGAGGACATCTTTAGGATACTTAGGCAAATGAACTCCAAACATATTCAGTAACTTGGCCAGCTCCTTTAAAATTCACACTAAAACCCAGAGAATACTCATTGCTCCACTATCATGGAAATCACCAGCTGCCACTTGAAAAAGTACAAATATTTCTGCACTATTCAACATGCAGCTCAGTGATATATTCCAACTGTAGTTCAAGCAGAATCACATTAGACACAGTTACAATATGGGAGTAGTTTAGTTATACATTGGGCTGAAGAATGTTGGAAGATTGACTGGTGTTTTTTCCTTCATCTTCTTTAAAAATTTGAAAGTAGTGAATGACACTACTATTCATATACTTTACAGACTTTTGTAATGTTTCCAAACCCTGCAAAGCTTATTGATCAAAGACTACAACATCAGGAAAGACATGGGTATACACTATGAGCACACTGACTGGCAGCAGCTGCCCAGAGTATAAGGCAGGGGTCTTTCCCAGGCTTACTTGGAGGTACCAGGGACTGAACTTCAGACCTTCTCAGCCATCAAATCATCTCTTCCTCTGGTTTACCACATCCTTTCCTTATATAGTAAGAGAGATTGTATATTTGCCCACAGCTCGGAAAAGTTACATTTGTGACTACAAGTCCCCAAACCCCAGTTGACTAGTGTATTCTGGGACTTGTAGGCCAACAGTGACTTGAGACTACAAGACAGAGACTTGAGACAAAGACTACAAAAAGAGGTTTCATTGGCTAAAAATTGCTTGTTATGACCAAAAGAAATAACAGAATCACATCAAAATATGTATGTATGTATGTGTGTATTTGTTTCTACAACAAATACACATATGCATACATATATACATACATAATTTTTGTTTCTATATCAAAAGAGAGCAGGGTAGAATGCAGACAAAATCAATACAAACAAGTTATAACAGTGTGAAATAATAAAAATAATAGGGATGGGACGAATCCAGAATTTTCCGAATCTGAATCTGGATCAAAATTCCTGGAAGGTTCCTTGAATCCACGAATCTCACAAATCTTGAATCTTTTGAATCTTCCTCAAGGTGGGGCAGGAGAAGAGTGGGGCTGCTTGGAAAATGAGGAGTAGATTGAGATAGCACTCCCCGCTGCTTCCTCCCACCTGCCCAAGGCCCAATCGTGGCTGGAGCTGCCAGGAAAATGAGGGGGAGAATGAGATCGCATTCTCCACCACTTCCTCCCACCTGCCTGGGGCCTGATCACAGCTGGGGCAGCTGGGAAAATGATGGAGAGAGCGAGATCGCACTTCCCACTGCTTCCTCCCGCCCGCCCCGGGCCCAATCGCACTGGCCGCTGGCGGGAAAAGATTGTGCTCCCCGCCACATCTTCCTGCTAGCCTCAGCCCAACTGCACCAGATGTGGGTGGCAGGAGGTGTGGATTCAAAAGATTTGATTTGCCTCTTTTTGCCCAGGATTTGGAACCGCAAATCTCGAATCCTTGCCAAGATTTGAGGATTCACAGATTTGTTTGGCCCATCCCTAAAAAATAATTGAAATAGACTGAAATTTATTAAACACGTTAACAGGTTAAAATGTGTTTAAAAGATTAAAACAATTTAAAACTATGTGCACAGCTCTTGAAGAAAATCAGTGAAGCCCAAAGGCTTTAATAAATAGAGAAGTTTTTGCTTGGTGCTTAAATGAGAACTGCACCAGCCAGTTTTGGTCCCAATTGGGCTTCCAAGGGGAAGAACATTCCATAATTGGGGTGCCATGGCTGAGAATGCGTTCTCCTGCATCCTTACAGAGCATATTGACCTAGTGGATGGGACACAGAGGCCCCCCCTAGCAAATCTCAATCCAGCAGGCATATAAGCCACGTAAGGCTTTGTATATTATAGCAACACTTTGAATTGAGACCAAAACTGTATTGGTAGTCAGTGTAGGGCTGCCATTACATGATGTCTCTATGGCATTCCAGTTAGTAATCAAGCCACTGAATTTTGCGCTAGCTTTTGCTTCTGAGTCATTTTGAAGGGTAGCCTCACATGAAGTACATTGGGGTAGCCTAATCGCAAGGTTACCAGCACATGAATTACAGTGGCCATTGCTAGATATCATGCTTCATATCAAGAAGAGATGAGTTTACTCTGTCTGCTTAAAGAAGCACAGCCTTGTTATTGGAGGACACTTGATGTCTGTTCAACTAGAAAATCTTTTCAGTCATCACAAAAAAATTCAAGGTAGGGTTATAAAATTTCTGACACACAGAGAACATAAATACCTAATTCAGCTGTCCCTGAACTGATGTTACTCAGATGTGTTGGGCTGCAAGTCCCATTGCATCTATGTCAGTATGGAATTAACTGTCAAGAGATACGGTTGAAGAAATTCCTTTGTGGACTGTAGCTCCCAGAATGCCCCAGACAGCATGGACATTATGGCATTTAATATAAGATATAGTGCTAGGCCAATTTCCTTTCGGACTACAATGTACAAAATCCTCAAGCATTCTGGGAGTTATAGTCTATAAAATAACTTTTCCAAGCTCTATGTTGGACATTAATTAATAGGAGCTTGGTGTGTAGAGGGGTTGTGATTCAACACATTCACAGAACATAAGTCCATCAATAGCTGTTTAGCTAACCAGTTTTTGTTTGTATTCAGAGGCAATGTATCCCTGGACACCGGCAGCTTGAAACAAATCACAAGAGAAGGCTACCTTGTTACCCCTGAAAGTGGCGAAACCCCTTGAGGTTCTCCAGCAGTACCTGCAATTCTGTGCAAAATAAGAAATTAATTAGTTCTAATCAAGAAGGCTTCAAGAGGTGGAGTAACTAGCAGGATCTTTCTGGCATTGTTTCAGGAAAACCAGCCAAAGACTCAAAAAGTAAACTAAAAATGCATTTATTGAGGGGAATTCAATCACACACGCTCGCAAGATTCAGATAGTCATGCACTCACACAAAAGCTAACCAAAGGAATGGAAGGAAAGATACAAATAGTGAAGCTTAGATTTTTGGGCAATAGTTACCAATCCAGAAGAGCAACAAAGAAATAGTAAAGTGGCTAAGACCTTTGTCTAAGGGCAGCACAATTTGGAATTCAGAGCGACATACTGGTGTTCAGCATTTGAGGTACTGCAACTAACTGGTTGAAATGAAGGATTTTTATTCCCAAAATCTGCTTGGAGGGCAAGGGGTGTAAATGGCTCTCTAGTTGAGCAAACAATGGAGGTTGCAGCGTGGCCAATGAAGTCTGGACTGCATTAGTGATCTTAGTGTTGGGTGACAAGGAATTAATGGCTATCATAACGGCTCTATAATGGTGGACAGGAAAATGGCACAATGTGGAAGATGTCTAGGTGTTAAGAAGGAGGACAGAAACTATCAGTGGTTTGATGAGAATTTTTCTTTGTAATTGTTTGACGGCAGAGATGATACAGCTTGATTTAAGCCTGTTATCTCTGGAGTTACCTGGTGATTGTTCTGACAATGGCCTGGGACATGCCTAGAGGGGATCTCTGATCTACTTTGCAACACACGTGTTCAGCCAGTAATTTTTGTCTGCCCAGTCTGGCCTTACAGCGACATCAGGGTCCATTTTATATCAATGTCAATTAATACATATTGTCAGTTAAGTTATATTTCACTAATTAAACTGTATCAAATCTGGAGGTGTGTGCAGTCTGGTAACAATTTACCTTCATGTCTGCTTTACAAACTTCTCAGAGATAACCGGCTGGCCTGATCTAGCCAGATACTCCTTATGGCAGTGAATAGAGCGGCTTTGTTGCTCAGACCTTGAATAGAACATCATATCATATTGTCACTGCTAATGACCAAGTGAGATGAACAGGCAAGTGAGACGAACTCGTCTGCAATCCTCATTGACAATAGCTGTGCATCATTAAGGACTGTGAATATATCAGTACTCCTCCAACGGGGCTGAGGAACCTATACTTTCCTTTGGATCTAGCCAGCAAAGCCAATGTTAGGGAAGATGGGAACTAGAGTCCACCATTTGGAGGACTGTAGGTTTCCTACAGAAAAAAGAAAAGGTCTGGTACAGGACAGGACAGGAATAAATATAAATGGGAGGCTTGAGAAATAGGTAGTGAATTTCAGAGTGGCAAGAAGCAAGGAGTGCCTAATCTATGATGCATGGACCCCTGAGAGGTCTGTGGATGGTTTTTAGATGGAACATGAATTGGAATAAAAAAAAAAAGGATCATTTCCCTCCCTTGATTTCCTTCCTGTTATTGTTGGTGTGTGCCTTCAAGTAGTTTCTGATTGATCATGAGCTTCTCTTGGCAAGATTTGTTCAGAGGGGGATTGCTTTCCTCTGAGGCTGAGAGAGAGAGTGACTTGCTTAAAGTCCTCCAGTGAGTTTCCAAAGCAGAGCAGGCATTCTAACCATCAGTCCAATGCTCAAACAACTATACCATGCTGTCTCTCTTCCTGTTACTTTGAAAAATTGTTGGTTCATGTTTTTCCTGGTCATAGCTTCCATAAGATCCTCAAAGAAGCCTATGATACTAACCCCAAAGGTTAAAGATCACTACAGTAAGCTAAGGACATGCATTTTAGTGCAAGGGAGAGTAGCAGACAGAAAAACAGTATAGGGGTCAGGAAAGCATCCTTGAATAGCCTGTGATGAACTTCTCTCTCTCTTTCAACTTAATTTTGTTTTTTTGTTTTTCCTGCTAATGAGCATCTTTAAGATTCTATAAAATGTTATTATATGCAAGAGACAGAAATGTAGAGCACTTCTCAATCCTTCTGCTTATTTAGTTTAATGATTCAGTTGGTTCTCATTTGCTTTGTGAGAAATTTTAAGGAGTGGTTTTCTGGTGTAAATCCTGTGGCAGAGAAGCAGCTAGGAGAAAGGTCAAGGAATATATAGTCAGAGATCTCATCTTGGGCCATTGGGAATGAAAGGAGCACTTTGAAAACGTAAACCCACCGGAAGAACACCAAATGTAAAGTCAGTATAAATTTGTCAAATTTGTTAAGTGTTTCTTTTCCTTTCTGAAGAATGAATCCTAGGAAAACTGAAATGTAAAGACAAGCTTTGCATGTAGCTAGGCAGCCAGAATGCAGGCATATTTGGTAGGCAGCCAACAGGCCAAAAAACAAGAACACGTTATTCAGAGACATTCCATAAGTGTGAGTAGTTCAGTCTCTCCCCATGTATGTTTAAACATCAGTTGCGCAATTTATTGACCCACCAAGCTTAATCCAGCCCAGCAGCCGTAGCTTTCTGTCACCACTCCCTAATTTTTGGCACACTACAGCAGGCAGAGAGAGAGAAGAGGAGGGTCTTTGGGTCCCAGTTGAGCTGTCAGATGTGGCCAGAGCTTGAATATATTACTTTTTGTCCTAAAGCTCCCAGAATCCATCAGCCAACCTGCTGGGAGTGAAAGCTGGGCAGCCATCATCCTAGAAAAACAAATCTTCTAAGCTGTGTCTGTGTCTGATGATCTGTGCTTTGCTTTGATTAGAGAAACTGGGATATTTTGAAAACAACGTCAGAAAGTTGGACAGCAAGGGATTAAACAGGGTTGACCCTGCCAAACTGGGACAGTTAGAGGACATATAGCTCCATGTCTACTTCTCTTCCCCCCTCTTCTTCACACCCTGCACCTCCATGAACACTGAACTCTGTGTAAAAATGGATTAGATTTTAACTTTTCCAGATCTCTCAGCCTTGGATCAAGGGCCATTTCCACACTACATTGTTATAGTGCCTATTATTCCACCTTCAACATCCTAGTAAATCCTGGGGTCTGCCATTTAGGGAGGGGCATTTAGAATTTTCAGACAGAGAACTCTTTGGCCTCAGTAAACTACAAATCCCGGAATTCCACAGGATGTTGAAAGTGGAATAATAGCACTACGTGTAGTGCAGAAAGGCCCCTAGTCATTGATCTCATTTTTTTTGTCAGAAAATTTTCCCCAAACCACACGTGATGCTAAACATGTCACTTGAAGTTGTGTTAATGTTGCTGTGTTTTAAAAATGAGAGCATCAGGTATCCTGTTCAGTGAAAGAAGCTGTCTGCACAACTTTTCCCTTTGAATTGTGACTGACCAACTCAGTAAAGTGTGGTTCAAGCACAAATTCAGGAAAAGTTACATTTTTGATTACAATTTCCATAATCTCCCAGCTGTCATACCACACTAGCTTACAATTAAAGTCAGTCACAATAGTAAAGAGTAATTTAAAACAATTAAATTATAATAATAAAAACAGCACTGAATGTAAAACAAACAGATGAGAAAAGAAGTTTCTGCAATTTTAAAAATGTTTCTGCAACAATAATGGCTTCTTTAAATAAAAAAAAAGTTTTTGTCTGCTAGAGTAAGAAAATTATAGATTCATAGAGCTGGAAGGGATCACAAGGACCATTGTCTAAGCCCTGCCATGCAGGAACACACCTTCAAGGCATTCCTGACAGCAGCTCCTCATAGGGCATGGTTTCCAGGCCTTTTACAATTTTGGTTGCCTTCCGCTGGACAGCAAGGGGACAAGACTAACCTCCTGTAGGACGGAATTTCAGAGCTTGGGAGCAGCTAGCAAGAAGATCCTTTACCATGGTTTCACCAAAGGATCACTGTAATAATGGTTGGATGGAAAGAAAGTCTTCCCTTGAGGGTACAGTTTTTTGGCCCGTCTCCATATGTGTTCATGTGCGTGCACACACACACACTCCCAGAAGAAGAGATGGTGGTTGGAAAGAGAGTGAAGGAGGACAGCAGCTTAGCTGTGTGGACATCTCCAATAATGATCCCCTCCCCACACACAGACAGTGAGTCCAACTTTCCAATTTTTTTGCAAAGCTGCTGACAGGTGTACCTATTTGCATTTTGCATGCTCATTTGGTTATTATTTCCCCATGTTTGAGGAAGGCTATTTACCTCTCTCTCTGCCACCCAAATCTTGCTTGTGAATTTATGCAGTTAAAATTTCATTTACTGACTTTTGAAAAACATCAACAACACTTTTGGAAACTGCTCCTGGACAAAGGTAAGTGTTTTTTTACATGCTGTGTTGGACACCACCAGCTTCTACAGCAAACTTGCAAAATTGTTTCTCTCCGAACATGACCTTGGGCTTAACCTGTTTGTTTGCACAGAGTGGACTGAGTAAGTGTGCTTTCTGATGACCTTACTATATAGGTCATGTTTCATTGGAAAGCGTCTCAGAGAGAAAGTTGCTTCTTTCAATGGTGTGCTTGGATCTTCAAAAACTACATAGAACCAATATGATTCAGGCTTCCTCATGGCTGCTTTTCCAAAACAAACAAACAAACAAAAAAATGTAGATGTGATCATGGAACTCCTTGCTGTCTTGTCCCACACAAAATAGTTATAATGCTTTGATAGCACTTTAACTTCATGACCTTATCCTATGGAATCCTGGGATATGTAGCTTGATGAGGCACTGAAGCTATCTGGCAGAAAATTCTAAATACCTCATGAAACTACAGATCCCAAGGTTCCATAGGAAATATGGCAGTTAAAGTGGTATCAAATTGCTACAAATATATAGTGTGAGAGACCAAAGACACACATTTTATTACTTAACAAGGAGAGAGGAAAAAGTCTGCTTTATACCATAATGTTTGAAGGGAAGTTTTCTGATTGCAGAATACCTGGAGCCTTGGGGAATACCTTCTTTAGATAGCAGGATTTTCAGAGGCCGTTTCCACATCTTACCTTCTTCTGGCGCTGGGGTGTGGGGATCGTATGAGCAGCCTCTGGTGAGAGGCTCTTGCGCTCAGGGTCCTCCAGCTCCACACAAGCTGCCTGCTCATGCAAGAGCCCCGCCTCTTCCTCCCACAGCGCAGCCTGGGAGTTTCCCAAGCTGTGCTGGGGCAGGAAGCGCGACCAGCATGGCTCTGGAGGGTCCGCACACGAGGTAAGTGCACGAGGGGCCCAGGAGCAATGCACAATCGCGTGCCATTTTCGGCTTCTAGCCGAAAATGAAAAGGTGTGCGATTGGTGCCTGCCGGCCCCTGGAGTGTTGTGTGATTGTGAGTGCATCGTGCAGAATTGTGCGACACTCCAGGCGCCCTTTTGCATGGAAAATGCCATGTGAAAAGGGCCAGAGTCCTGAATTTTCTTAGTGTGATTTTAACTGTCATGGCAATGTTGTATGGAACCCTGGGTCTTTCAGTTCAGGGAGGGGTATTTAGAATTTTCAGCCAGAGAGCTCTTGGGCTTTCTTAAACTACAAACTTCAGAATTCTACAGAATGTTACCATGGCAGTTAAAGTGGAGAAACAGTGCTATAACAGTGTAGTGTGATAAGATGTCAAGGATAGTCTGAGGCTGGTTATCAAGGAAAGCCTGAGACTGGGGTGGAAATACTGTTGCCAGATCAGGACAGTTCTGAGCCCTGAGATTTCAGTGCTAAAATCCAAGACATAGGAGTGACCCCTTTGTGATGTCACAGGAGGTGAGCCCTTCAACCATAGCTACATAGATTATACAATTCAATTTAAAAAACCCTCCAAGTCTAATAAGGAACACACACACACACACACACACACACACTTTTCAAGGCAACACTCTTACCCTGAGATTCTTCCTCTTTATAGAAGAGGGTCCAGACACTGAGGCCCTTTCCGCATGACATTTGCCATGTGAAAGGGTGCGTGGAGCGTCCTGCGATTGTGAGGAGCGATCTGCACAATGCACTCACAATCATGTGATGCTCCAGGGGCCAGCAGGCGCCGATCGCGCACCTTTTCATTTTCAGCTAGAAACCGAAAATGGTGCGCAATCGCGCATTGCTCCCGGACCCCACATGCACTTACCTGGCGTGCGGAGCCTCCAGAGCCAAGCCAGTTACGCTTCCTGCCCCAGTGCAGCCTGGGAAACTCGCAGGCTGCACTGTGGAAGGAAGAGGCAGGGCTCTCCTGTGAGCAGGCAGCTCGTGCAGAGCTGAAGCAGCAGGGACACGAGAGCCTCTCACCAGCGGCTGCTCGTGTGATTCCCCAGACCCCAGCGCCGGAAAAAGGTAAGGTGCAGAAAGGGCCTGTGATCTGGAAGCCCTAGCTGGGAATCATGTAGCTTTTCAGATATTGTTGGACAGCAAGTCCCAGCGGCCCTTGTTGGCATAACTATGGTGAAGAGATGCTAGGAATGGCATTTCAACAACTTCCTGAGGGGCCAAATGATTCCCAATCCTGTTCTGTTCAGTTGTAGCTAAATGTGGTGTGTTTGAGCAAAGGATGCCCATCTCATATCAGATTTCTTGTCTGTCAAAAGAGCTAGGCACTGGAGAACTGCTTCACACAGCATTGTACTGAAAGCAAGAGATAAAAAACAAAATACTCCTGCAATTAAGTTTGCTGAATAAATTACCAAAAATAGTAACAATGCATAATACTAACAAATATTAATGAAAAAACAAAACAAAAACAAAAGAATCCTTTGGTCAACAACATTAAGAACTTAAATACACAAGGCAGAATCCAAGCTCAGTCATACATAATAACTAGCTAACTCATACTTGGTCACTTGAACTTTGATTTCAATAGATTTACTCTCAGTATGACTAAGTCTGGATCCAGCCCTATATTCCATTACTCAAATTAGACTATTTACTTTTAGGAACATTATCTGTACCTGTAGCCATAACCAAACTGAGAGTTTATAGCAGGATATTTGTCATTGAACTTAGTGTCATAATTATGTTTGCTTTTTAAAAATCAGAGCAGCAATTCTCCAACTCCCAGTTATGACACTGAGCTGTCACTATTTTAAGATACAGTGTTAGGTATTCATTGTTAAAAAAAACTAATCCTAATTCAGGACAGAGAACTGGCTGCCTTAGCCTATGATCCTTTACATATGAGGGCTGTAGAACTGAAGAAACATTTATAAGACCAATTTGTTGATAAAGTGGAACTCTTCAGTTACTAGTACCCATGTATCCAGTGTTATTTCTTTATTTGTTTGTTTACTTAAAATATATTCTCTCTTGAAAACTTGGAAGTGATTTTTAATAAAGATTGAAATAATAAAACTACGGAAACAACAGAGCACAATAACATGCATATGTAAGGATTAACCTACCTCCAAATAAAAGAAACAGAGTTAGAAGAATAACACTAAATACCACTGTATTCTGCTTTGGTCAGATCCCGCTGGAATATTGTGTCCAGTTCTGGGGACCACAATCCAGGAAGGGTATTGACAAGCTGGAATGTGTTCAGAGGACGGTGACCAACATGGTAAAAGGCTTGAAAACCATGCTGGGTATGTTTAGCCTGGAGAGGGGAAGGTTAAGAGGTGACATGATAGCTATGTTTAAATATTTGAAGGGATGTTATATGGAAGATGGAGCAAGCCTGTCTTCTGCTGCTTCACAGACTAGGATATGGAGAAATGGCTTCAAATTTCAGGAAAAGAGGTTCCATCTAAATGTTAGAAAGAACTTCCTGATTGTAAGAGCAGTTTGACAGTGGAATATGCACCCTTGGAGTGTAGTGGAGTCTCCGTCTTTGGAGATTTTTAAACAGAGGCTGGATGGCCATTTGTCAGGAGTGCTTTGACTGTGTATTCGTGCATGGCAGGGGGTTGGACTGCCAAGTTGATCAAGAAAAAGAAATAAATAGAAATGATCTTAACGTAGCTCAGGAGAAAGCAGCTGAAAGTTTCCTTCACATTGCCCATATATGTTCCAGATTAGCCAAAGGTGTGGTTGTACCTGTTGCTGCCTAAACCTCAAGGGTAGCTTCAGGCTTTCGGATAGCTTAGGTGCAGCCACGTTCCCTCTTATCCTTTAGTTCATGGCACTGTCAAGTTCTCCTCACTTTCAGTTAGCTCTGTGGCTTTAGGACAGCTTCTATCTTCTCATTCTTACAGTCAAGCCTGCTGTGATCATTGACTGATTTGCTGCCTCCTCTGCTTCAATGGTTCTCCACAAACTCTGTTCCTAACATTTTGATAGGCTGGTCTAGTTTAGCTAACAGGGGCTTGCTCTTGTTACTCATTGCACTATTAGTCCTTCCAGAGCTGGCTCTACCATTAGTCAGAATGAGTCAACTACCTCAGGCTTACAGATGCTGGTACGGAAATAATCTGAGATAAGAATGGCCACCCTTCCTAGTTTTCTGGTGAACTTTCTGTTTCACTGCCTCAAGCACTGCCCCTCAGCCCCTGAACTAGACCACTTCCCTCAGGTACAGCAGTGGAGAACACTGTCCTGTCATTAGTTCTGAAGTAAATTTAGGGACCCTGGAACTTCTTTAAGGAATGTGTATGAGATAGAGAGGAGCAGATGTTAGCAGGCAGCTTGGTTTTTATGTTGACTGCTTGCAGGTATACTTTTACATAACAATGAAAACACAATATGTTGCATTAAAACATCATCATCATTGTCGCCATCATCATCAACGCTCAAATAAAACTGATAACAGTCTGAGATGCATGAAAGCAATAGCAAAATAAGGATCATTCAGTACCATTCTGATTGATGATTTCTCAGGAGACTCAACTAGATAGGAGTCTTAGCGGTCTAGTTTTGCCTGCTTATTTCACATGGGGATCAGCCCCTGAGCCTAGTCTTAGGGTGGGCTTGTGCCTCCCTGCTTGCAATCCATTCCAGGCTTCAGGAATAAAAGTACATTGCTCAGCAAGTTCCCATATGCGACCAAAGTGTCAGTAAGCAGCAAAGGTGAATGGATTCAGCCCTCCTGAACATCAGGCGTGAAGAGACCACATTTTACCCTGAAAGACAATCACACTATGACTCTTCACTTAGCAGAAATAGAAAGCAAAGAAAGAAATACATTGTGGCAGAAGAAAAAAAAACAGGACTCCTGTCTACTGAAGGGAGAGAGGCAAGGTGTCATGCTTGTCACATCTTCTCAGTTACAAAGATGCTTTCTCTCCAAGGACAGAGGTTTGAGTAGTACTCCTAGATTTGGGACTTGGACTCTCTTCTCTAGTCTTCAAGGCGCAGTAGAAGACTCTCAAGGCAACAGCATTGCCTTCTGTATATATATTTTTCTTTCTGCTTTTAAAAAGTTTGCATGGCATGCTCCTTGCAGATGTAGCTGATGCTTAATGCATGATTTTTACTGACATCACTAGGGACTCCCCTTGTAACCTCCCTCTTGTAACATCACTGAGATCTGCCCTTGTAACATCATAACGGGCCCTCCTGAGATCTCAGGTTTTGACATCAAAATTTCAAAGCCTGGGACAGTCCTGAGCTGGTGATGCTAGGCTTGAGAAGAAGAAGCTGACCTCAGCAACCCTAAGAGCATCAGTCTAGGACTGGATCAGCATAGATCAGAGCTGAGAAAACAAGCTCTCTTTGCCTCCCACTCATGTATCTAATGCATCTTCAGTGGATACTGAATTCTTCCTTTCATGTCCAACAGCTTCTGTTTGTGGAATGGTGGAAAAATGCATCTCATCCTTTGCCCCAAACAGTAAAATGCCTTGAGCTGACACTGAGCTGACATCAGTCCATCTATCTGAGGATGTGGTCTGAGGGGAATTCTTGAATAATGGAGGGTTATAATGAAATGTAGAATCCCATCAGTTTTACCTAGATCAAGCAGAAAGCCACTCATTGATCACTGTAGGTTGGGGGCTCCCTTCAGCATTGACTAATACAGAATTTGTAATGGATTTGTCCTACTACAACAGTAAAATGGCTTCACAACATAAGACAATATCTGTGGCAATGATCTAGAACTGCTTAATCAAGAGGCATTGCTACTAGGGTCAATTTTGTTGGGTGCACACCTTAGAAAGAGGTTGTGAACTTCACAACCTGTCTTGTGTTTGTATGATTTCTGCAGTCACATCAACATAAAATGTTGTGTTGATATGGTATCAATTTTGGCCATGGTAAAATATAGCTGAGTAGAAAGGATGGGACATGTGTTTGAACACGTCTGTTGCATATTTTGTTTTAGGAGACCTCAACAGGCAAAAAAAATCTCATTTGTTCTGAATAGAAAATTGCCAAAAATGTACAGGCATGAATGATTTTTTGCTAAAGAACTGTGAAAGTGTGTGGAGCAGGTTAAAAACTGCTCTTTCTGGTTCCTGTTATAATTCTGCAGCCCATTGGATGAACTCAGTGTCAGGTAAGTTTATAAAGATATCATGAGGAAGAAGAAAACAAGAGCAGTATTTTTGGCCTGGAATCCCCCAGATCCCACACCCTCTTGGGTTTTTCAATGTCCCGGAAGATATGACTTTTTTTTCCAGCTGACTTGATTAATGGTAATAGATTCAATTGTGGGTTTGAGACATGCAAAGGTTCCTTCCCCACCCAGCTGCAAGGGTGACTGTCCAGTTGACGTCAGAAATTTTTACTTCATCTCCTGGCACTGGGACGTTATATTTATAACAGCACCAGGAGCAGTGGAACTGGAATAGGCGTGCCCGTCTCCTTCATCCCCCTTTTTTTTTCACTTCATTTGCTTTTAAAGCTCCCCTCACAAGTGTATGAGAGCTATTTTGCTGCTGTCTTCTCCAGGAGAAAAAATAACGACAGAAGTGGAGATTATTTGCTGACTGGAGCAGTACAAATGTTTCTTGGCTTTAGCCTCTGCTGCTGAAGAAGGCTCCTCTTCTAGTTTTGAACGAGAACACAGTCAAGGTAAATTGATGCCAAAGCTACCAGTATGGAGCTGTTAGAGCATTATCTTTGATAAATGGGTTAAGGTGTATAGATCTTTCTCACTGAGGGACGTATCAAAATGGTGTAGCTTTCAAGTTAGTTTGTATTTTGGGTGTAATGTCAAGGGAATGAATTATGAGTATTAAATGCGTATCTTGAAAGGGTTCCAGGACCTTCCCAGGTTACAAACTTCTGGGAATTATCTCAGAATGCCAGACATGTTACGGGTAGTATGGAGAGACAAGGATTCAATTCAAGTTCAGCCAGACTCTCAATCTCAGCCTCACCCATTTCAAAGCACTATTATAAGGGTAAAATAATATGACTTCAGATACACTTGTCCTAGCAGCTAGGATGAAGTGGCAGCAAAAGCAAACAGGAAGAATGAAAAAGGTCAAGTTTGGATGGAACTTCCATTTGATTATCTCTTTATGTTTGTGTGACTTGATGATTGCAATTCATGTACTTCACAGTCACTTTATTTGTGTATTTTTTGCACATTCATAGAATACATTTTAGTCATTTTTTTCTTAATTATACACAAAGTGATTCACAGGAGAAAAATCATAATTGAGAGAGGGCACAAGTAAAATGCTGGTAGCTTAACCAAACCCAAGATTTGTCAAAGCTCTCTTAATGCAACCCGCAGGGAGGAATATTTTATATTGTAGCAGGGGTAGGGAAGAAAGGGAAAACCTCAACTGCTTTCAAGTTCTAATTCCTTCTTCTTCAAAACTTCTTTGCCTCAGCCTTCTAATGTATGATTATTTATTTATTTAATTGATTTATAAGTTGCTTACCATGTCTGGAAAAAAATACTGAAGCAATCTACAATGTAAAGTCAAGAATCCAAAAGAGTTAATAAAACGCAGAACATTCCTATCAGTTAAAATATTTAAATTCAAAATCAGATTAGTTTTCCGTGATCAGATTACTTTTGATCATACCACTGACCTAGGAGAAAAGCGACGGAAGAGAAGCTATTTTTTTTTCTGTTGCTGTGTACATGTCTGTGTCTATAGCCAAGAAAAGTGTTCCTTCCTTCCTTTCTACTCAGTTACAGCATACTTGAAATCACCTTCCCTGTTTCATCTCCGCTTTATATGAAATCAGTAAGACAGATTCTACTGACTTCACAATTAGCTTGGTTCTAACTTGCCAGGGTTAGAAATGCGTAATCAAAGAATGTCAGCCACAAAACAAAACATAATCATTGATTTAATATAAGGACATAAAGAACGTAATGGTGAATAACAGTTCCAAACAAAGTCAATAGCCAAATATATAACTAGCTGAGAACCCATGCAGTTTAGTGGTTTGAGTACTGGATTAGGAAATCCCACTTGGTCATGTATATCTACTAGGTGACTCTGGGCAAGTCACACTCTCTCAGCCCCAAAGGCAGGCAATGGCAACCCTCCTAAAAACAAATCTTGCCAAGAAAATCCCATGATAGGTTTGCCTTTGGGTCACCAAAAGTCAGAAATGACTTGAAGGCACACAACAGTAGTTCTGGAGATTCCCACAAAATATGGTCAATGGAACAAAATATGGTTAGTGCAGTTTATGACTTGATTTCCTTGTATGTTGGTTGGCATGCAGAGTTGCATTCTCTTATCATGTTTTTAATGTTAGCAAGGTGCCAGCATGCATCCATTTTGCAGCTATTGCTTGAAAATGCTGGGTTGTCATATCTCCAAGTTCCTTGTTTATATATATACACAGGGCTGTATGAGGTATGCTGTCGCCTCTTCCCTGTAAATTCATTTTGTGTTTTTGTCTCTAACAAGTTTGAAATGGAGCACTTGACTTTAGGCTGAGTTAGTGACTTTTTTTTTTGGTACTCCATTGACTTCAGTGGGACTTATTCCATTGAAACTGAAGTACAACTATTTAACAAGTGTGTATGGTATGTGTGTTCAAGACTTAAGGTGACTTCATGAACTTCATAGGGTTTTCTTAACAAATACAAAAAAGCTTAAAATCACTTGTTCTGAAAGCTACAGGTCAAAAATCAGATCCAGAAATCTGACCATTTGACCCTTGTGGTATTGGAAAATGTGGGTTTAAGCTATATGTCCCAAAGTGAAGAGGGAAAACTAGGCAATATAACCCATCACACATATATGTTTACTTGGAAGTAGGCTTAGGCCTGCAACCTTTGTGGATAAAATGCATGTTGCATTTTCTTCTTGAATAATGGAGAAGTTAATTGCTGTTCATGAATGTCTAGGTGGCCAATGTTCAGCTAGGCAAATGCTAAACAGCCCACAGGAAAGTTCTCACTGGAGAAGCAGTATATTCAGCATTCAAGGACTATGATCAGTTCTTTGTTTTCAGTACCTAAAGGCATATCTGTTACTGCATAGCAGGTGGAGAAAATTGTTCCTACTTGATGCAATGTTGAGAGCTGCAGATAATTACTGTGGATTGGATCCAGACTTAATCATATTTAGAGTACAGTTAATGAGATCAATGGGACTTTCATTGGTCAACATTAACTTTTCAATGAGTCTGATCTATAGATAACTAAATCTGGGGCCATTTCTACACTAGACTGTTATAGTGCTATTATTCCACTTCCTACATCCTATGGAATTCTGGGGTTTGCAGTTTAGGGGTTTGTTTAACTACAAACCCCAGGATTTCATAGAATGTTGAAAGTGAAATAATAGCACTATAATAGTCTAGTGCAGAAATGGCCTGAGTCCAACCTGTTGATCACACTGCTCATGGCGCTCCAGGTTAGCAATGGACCAAAACATTTTATTCTTATTATATCTAAGAAGTGATGTTCTATCCTTGGCCTAATTTTATGTGGCCTTTGCAGCATTTCTGGCTACCGAACTATGGTTTAGCAAGATGGTGTTTGAACATCCAAACCAGGCTTTTAAATCTTTCAGTTGTTTGACAGTATAGCTCTTTGGCCTCTTGGCTTTCACTTTAATGAATAATATTTTAAAAGAAGTAGATCAGTTCACCATAGGCTTACATCCCATCTTTCATGCTTCATTAATGCTTTGGAAAAAGAAAGTTGAGTGAAGGCGGCAGCAAAAGATTGCCATCTTGACCATACTGATACAGCAAGAGATCGTGTTGTGCTAGTTTATAGAAAAACAACCTCAGCATGATCATATTAGATCATTTACTTGTACCCACATTCTTCCACCGAAATGATCCTGTGAATCCATCTTAGTAATAAAATACATTTGTCTCTGATTCTCACAGGCCATTTCCGCACTGGCCCCTCCTGAAACTACAAACCCCAGGATTCCAGAGGGTGTTGAAAGTGGAATCATCGTGCTATAACAGGCTAGTGCGGAAATGGCCACAGTGTTGTTCTAACAAATATGATTGCTTATTTATTTTATTTCTCCTAATTAGAGTAGGCAACAAGGAGCAAGGCACTGTAACCATGTACACAGACTATTGAAAATCCTCCGCAAAATTTCTTCTTCACACCCAACCAGTGCATTTGAAATTTGATCATATATTGGATATATACTGGAGGCAGCATGGTGTACTGATCAGAGTGTTGAACTAGGATCAGGACTGTAGAGGTTTGCATTCACATCTCCACTGAGTTCACCGGATGACCTTGAGCCAGTTTGCCATGAGGATAAACTGGAAAGCATATGAGGCACCATGCATTCCTCACAGGAGTTGTAGGAAACTGCAGCAGGTTGGGGGCCACTTTTATGCCCCAGGATCCACAGGGAACCTTAGGGACCCAAAAAACAAAACAAAACAAAACAACAACAAAAACCAAGCTGCCTATTGATTGGTTAAATAAAAGCTTAAATTCTCAGTGGCCCTTATTGTCTAATCACTGGCCAGAGTCCTGGCGGTGTATTTTTTCAAGTGTTGCACAGTGATGATAAAAGAAAGCAGATAAAATTTGTTAGCTCCAAGCGGGCTATTTTTCCAGTGCTTTACTCGCTTCATAGCTAGCCCTTTTCATCCTGCCAACACCATGTACACTTGTGTATTTAGGCCAGTAAACTACATCAATAGGATTTCTTTCTCTGTGTTGGTTTTCTGTGAGCCATTGCAATCCGGTGGTTAAGGGAAGCTACTTTGACTTCTCCTTTTTGAGAAAAGAAGGCAAAGCAGCATTCATCCCACAAATAAAAGGGGAGACACATTTTCATATAACTTGCATGTGCTAAATTATAGGAATAGATTCAAACCCATATGAATCTGGGTTTACTATAAATTTAATGGAAATGCAACTCACTATAAACTGTCAGTGGATGACCTGTGTGTCCTCGAAGCCTGCTGTGCAGGCAGTCATTGCTGGGGGGCAGGGGGTGGGCGATATCAAGGGGCCTTGCTTCCCCAACTTATGATTTTTTAACTTCAACTGCACTTGGTTTGAGTGGCCCCTCAGATCAAGGATTTTTTTGTTTTCCTGTAAGATTCATGAGTATCTACACGGGCACAAATATCTCATATCTGTTTATCTTGTATCTCCATATGCTGGCACAAATGGCAGTGGTGGGAGGGAAAAAAATGGCTGTGGGTAGAACATCTGTGAAGGATGTAATGCCTGGGAGAAATAGGCTGTTCAAAGCTGGCAGGCTTTTCAAAGTCTGCATTCCCTTGCCATTTCTGGGTGACTCTGGAAAAGGTGTGATTGCTAAGGCAGTGCGCCAAAAGGATTCTGGTCATGGCACCTTGATATTCAGAGGGTAGAAGTGTTGTGGGGCTCAGTAGCTATTTTTGTGCTTGTGTGTTAGGAATATAGAATACATGCAGGGAACATATAACAATGCACTTTTATTTATTACATTACTGGCTGGCACCCTGTTTGTGAGATAAGTCCAATTAAGGTCTGCTTAAGTCATTGTTTTGGTGACTGCAAAGGTGGGAATTCTCTATCGATCTCACGCAATGAGAGATCCACTTTATACCTGCTGCAGCCTGTCTCCCAACACAGCCATTTACTAACCAGTGGAGGGAGGGAGATAGAGAAACATCCAGTCCAGCATAGCCCTGACATCAACCTTCAGAACCTCAGAAGAACCCTGGGGAAGTTGTGGATGATGCCTCATGTTATGCATGCTGCTATAAGAACATGTCTCCACCACCTCCTGCAATTTACTGGCCAGTAAATGGCTATGTTGGTGGAGTTGAGGCAGCAATAGGTGGGGTTTGGGAGAGATAAGTGAAGAGATTGGGTGCAGTTCCATCTGCTGGAACTTAATGCTACGTCTCCCTCATCCAGGATCTTGGTTCCATATACCTTGCCTTTCCCCCAAGGCACTGAGGGTAACTGATGTTCATGGTTTCACACCTTCGTCATTGCATTGTCGGAACAGTTTATTTTATGATGCTTATATACTTCTCACTAACAATAAAAGACAACTGTTACATAGACAGTAAAATCATAAAAACTGAAAATAACATTTAAAAAAACAGCAGAAGAGATAAAAGAAGTACAGTGATTCTTGGCAGTATTGGAACTCTTCACAAGTCTTAATGCAGGGCTTTCCAAAAATGGTGTGTTGCAACATGTTAGTGTGTCGCCTGAAGTGTGTAGGTGTGTCACCTCCCTGGACCAAGAACGAGCCCCCCCACCTGAGCCTTTATATGCTATAAATAAATCGTATATTTTTAAAAATGTAAGTGAAAGGTTTTCATTAGATATGTTGTGTCCCCATACATTTCATTATTACAATTTATGTATGTGCCCAGATCTCTTGTAAGGAGTTAGTTTAACCTTTGGTTTGCTAGTAAAACTGAATTACTGTGTCATGAAATGATGCATGTCTAAAAAGTGCATCATCAACATGAAAAGTTTGGAAAGCTCTGTCTTAATGTCTAAAAATGTCACAAGGTCTATAGAGTTAAGAGCGTAGTATTAAAAATTAGAAGTTAAAAGGCCTGGGTAAACAAAAAGGTCTTCAGTGGATGTCTTTTTGACCTCTGTTGCCAAGAAAACTTCTCTGTGGAGGCACCTTACAACTAGGGGTGCCATCACTGAAAAGACTCTCTTCCCAGCTGCCATTTTGCAGGGGCACCCAGAGAAGATAATCTGAAACAAATCAGCCCAAGCAAGTATTCAGGGCTTGGAAAAAGTACTTTTTTGAACAGCAACACTCAGAATCCTTCAATCACCATAACTAATGGCCAGGCTGGCTAGGAGATCTTGGGTTGCAGTTCAAAAAAGGTAACCTTTACAAGCATTGAGTATGGCAGCTTCAGGTACAGGACTTTTCAGTATTCCAAATGAGAGGTTATCTGAACATGGGTAAGTACAAACAAAGCTATTTCTGTCCAGAAAGGGTTATAAATACTGTATCTTCCTAAGCAGCAAAAAAGCTCCGCTACGTTGCAGTTTTTGCCACAAAAACTTTGTCACTTGTGTCTATAGTGACAGTACTGGCTTTAAGAACACTTCCAAACTATGAGGCTGATCCTTTATAGGGAGAGTGCAACCACTTCCAGAACAGGTTGAATTCTACAAAGGAGACTACCCATTCATTGTACCTCTGCAAATCCCACTTCATTGGCCGTGATCCAGCTCTTTGCTACTTCTCTGCACTAGTGCCCAGCTGAACAGACAATCTAGGCTAGCTGGGTCAGTGGTTTGACTCCAGAAAAAGTCATGCCATACATTCTTATAAGCAAATAATGCAAAAACAAAACGAAACAAAACCAAACCACTTTTCAGGGGTTTACGGGCCTATTTCATGAATTTTGTACATGCGTATAATTTTACTTTTGCCTCCTCTTTCCCACAGGCCTCCTTTTAAGACAAGCTGTCTGCTATACAGCCTGAGGCTCCATGGCGACCCCAACACCACCTAGAGGCTGTGGAAACATAAGCAGTGACTATTACTTCCTCTGTAACACTGAAGTTGATTGGGGCATTGTCGTAGAATCTCTGGCTGCCGCTGGTATTGTCACCACGGTCATCCTTTTGCTTGTGCTTCTTTTCCGTATCTGTAAAGTCCAAGACAATACAAAACGAAGCCTGATCCCCACCCAGTTCCTCTTCCTTCTGGGCACTCTAGGCATCTTTGGTCTCACGTTTGCCTTCATCATCAGGCTCAATGAAAGAACGGCCCCCACCCGCTTCTTCCTTTTTGGGCTCCTCTTTGCCCTCTGCTTTGCCTGTCTTCTTGCCCATGCCTTTGACCTCATCAAGCTGGTGAGAGGAAAAAGCCCACTTTCAGGGTGGGTATTGCTGGTGATCGCTATCAGCTTGACCACTGTGCAAATTATTATAGCCATACAGTATGTGGCCATCAATACTGAAGCACTACAGAAACTAAAGAAGACGCACGAGATGGATGAAAAAAGACGTGAAGATTTTGTTTTGCTTCTCATCTATGTTCTTTTCCTGATTGCCCTCCTCTTCATTGTTTCCATGTTTACTTTTTGTGGTTCATACAAAAGATGGAAGAGGCACGGTGTGCACATATTCCTCACTGCCTTGGTCTCCATATGCATCTGGGTGGTGTGGATCAGCATGCTAATGAGAGGCAACCCAGATTTGAAAAAACAACCAGATTGGGATGATCCTGTCGTCAGTATTGCTCTACTTGTGAACGGGTGGGTTTTCCTGATTTTCTATGCAGTGCCCGAACTCTGTTTCCTCACGGATCCACAGAAGCCTGGTGACTATCCACCTGAAAATAATTTCTGCCAGCCTAAACTCATGAAAAAGACCTATGGAATAGAGAATCGAGCCTATGCTCAGGAAGATACCAGACAAGGTATGACAAACCAAGGTACAGTACCATCTTTAGCTGAGCTGTAGGACTGGCAAATACTTTCTCTGTGAGAGAAAGGGTGCCTTTGGTGTGCTGCAAAATAATTGGACTGTTTAAAGAATAAAACTGAACAGAATAAAAGAAGCTGGAGGCACTTCAACATGACAGGTTTAGAGTTGTGCAGTGTGAAGTACTATACACACACACACGCACACACACAAAACACATTAGATATCTCTGAGCTATAGATAGGTGGCAAGAGCTACAGAGGTTCTGCTTAAACTGCTCCATTGCCAGCCATGATGAAAGTGGGATGAGGATGCTGTAAAGCTATTGATTATTTATTTGCTTATTTCTGAAATTTATCATTAGCTGCGTGTCCAATCAGGCTTAATTATGTGATGATGTCAGAGAGTCATGGAAGTCAAAACCAGATAGCAGGAAGATAAATGGGTTAATTAAATAAATAACTTTACACAGGATCAAATGATGCCTTTCTGGTATTCTGAGAGAATCGCTACTTGAGTTATAGTTTCAAACAAGTTCAAAGCTACAATTCCTTCTCAGAAGGAAATGCCATCTTTAATATTTCTTTTTTCATTCCTTGTTACAACACAGAAAAACAAAAGTAGCATACATAAATAAACACACCCCTTAACTCAGTCTTCTGTGAAATAAAGTTTGTCTTCACTGATTAATCACACCTACTGTCACTGATTAATCAATTTAAGGGTTTGGCTGAATAATCTACCAGTGAAATTTTATTATAAAACTTTCCTTATCAAATAGTCCTTTGCCACAATCAATCTGAATTAAATGTTTGGGTGACTGATTTTAAAAATAAGTAACCAAATCATGTCACAATTTCACAATTTTAGTAGGGCCTTTCTTATGTGGAAAAATAATTTTGTACTTTAAGTCTATACAAAAGTTTTATCTGTTTAAAGAGGCTATGGCCGATATGAAGCTGTTTAACAGCAGTAGATACCAAGACATTCATTTTAGTCTTTGCAAGGATCCTATAACTTCCACCACAGCTATTAGGGGTGCTAGAATAATCAAAATGTTTGTGGCAAGTATCCGTCATAGATTACTCATAGAGCTTAGTTATACAAAATAATCAATCTATGTGGAGAACCAGTGATTTGTAGTGTGTGGTATGTGTTCAGCAGTTTATGGCCTTTTTCGCACCTTACGTTTTTGCGGCGCTGGGGTGCGGGGATTGCGCGAGCAGCCTCTTGCAAGAGGATCTTGCATCCCCGCTGCTTCGCCTCTGCAGCTGCTACCTGCTAGTGAGCAGGCAGTGTGAGGGCTCCTCCTTTTCCTTCCCAGGCTGCACTGGTGCAGGAAGAGTGAGCGCTGCAGCTCCGGAGGCTGTGCACGCATGGTAAGTGTGCGTGGGGCCCTGGAGTGATGTGCGATTGCGCACTGTTTTTGGCTAGAAGCCAAAAATGAAATAGTGCATGATGGGTGCCTGCCGACCCCAGCAGCGTCACCCAATTGTGAGGATGTCATGTGGACGGCTCCTCGCAATTGTGCAACGCTCCAGAGGCCCTTTCACATGGTGAATGCCGTGTGAAAAGGGCCCAAATCTATGCATTTCTACTTGGAAACAAATCCCTTTGTATTGAGTGGGACTCAATTCCAGGGAAGTATGCGCAGAATTGTAGCTGTAGTTACTTTGTGAATATTATATCCCACTACTGAACCTGATTGAAGCTCCAGTACATAAGCTTTATTGTGTTTGGAATTAAGCGTTATTTACTACGACACCAAAATGTGGGGTAATAGGGACCTTTGGTGCACATTTGGCTATGACTGTCTCCCAGCATGGATGGGGAAACAACATAAAGATCGTAATCCTCCTGTTGACTAAAGTTGACCCATTGAAGCCATTAAATTTATCTAAGTGTTGACTTTATCTAAGTGTTGACTCACTATTCAGCAACTGATTGAATAAGTGTACTCTAGTTGGCACTAATCAGTGCAATGCCAGCCATAGAGTGTATAAGGAAGAGCCACATACTTGCTACTGAAGATTTCCTGGAAACTGGCTGAGCCTGCTTTGTTTAATTTTGGTAATTTTGCTTTTCTTCCCCACCCCCTCCCAATCTTTTTTCCTCATTCCAGATGAAAACAGAGATCGTCAATATGTTCCTTATTCCACTCATTTCCAGCTGGAGGTATATAAACACTCTTTTATGTTTAGTACTGGTATAACTTGTTACAATGCTATTTAATCAACTGGCCTAGAAAGGACTTTCAAAATGCTTGGATAATTAGACATTTGGGAGGAAAAAACCTAGCAGATAGCTTATGAAAGAAGGCTTGGGGTTGTATTGGACGCAGAAAACCCAGCTAAAAGTTGATTTCATTAAATATGGCCTGTGTAACTGGGTGTACATATTTTGTACATACAAAAGAAGAGTTTATGGCAAGATAACAGCTGAACTGGCTATAGAAAGGTCTGAGTTGTAGAATACTTAACATGGCTGCATAGTAGACTATTCTACATCAGACTGAGATTAGGGGCTTTTCTGCACTATAATATTATAGTGCTATTATTCCACTTTTAACTTCCTATGGAATCCTGGGGTTTGCAGTTTAGGATTCTCAGTTTAGAATTCTCAGACAGAGAGCTTTTTGGCCTCAATAAATGACAAACCCCAGAACTCCACAGGATGTGGAAAGTGGAATAATAGCACTATGACAGTGTAGTGTAGAAAGGCCCTAAGACTACTACACACTCAGTGCACATCTGTGAACATGAGTGTATGGGGAGGAGTAGGCATTTTATAGCATTTCCCTTGCCCATTGTTTCTACTGCTGTCATTTTCCCTGATACATTCAAGAAACCATCAGAGATGGGGTCACAAGGGCAAAAAAAAAAAAAAAGAGAAAAAAAAGGCCCAAGTTGCAATGAGGGTAATATTCCCATGTCGTATCCTCCAACATTCACAGATGAAAACCAGAACATGTGCGGCTAAGCAATATGATAGTATAGTCAAGATGGCAAAAGTTATTAATGAAGAAGAACATGCAGGCTGGGAAGGGCAGCAGCAGTTTGCTTTTGCCTGAGTCTGCTTGGAAGAGCAAGATTCTCTTCCTCTCCTCTTCCTTATGCTGAGTGAATTGAGTGCAAACCACTTGTGCACTTTGAACTCAATTTGCAGCAGCTGAAATAAGCCAATGACAAGGGGAAGAATGGGTGAGGAGAGAGAAACTGGGACATTTTAAAAGCAGCTGAAAAAGTGGGACATCAGACAGAGGCTGTCCCTCCAAATCAGTTGGAGGGTATGCCTTATGGTTACATAGGTGCTCCTAGATCAGGAATGGGAATCATGTGGAATCTAGTTGGTGGACTGCAACTCCCAACATTCCTCACCATTAGCTTTGCTGGCTATAGCTGCTGGGACTTGCACCCTAGCAACATCTGGAGGGCTGCACAATTCCCGTCCTATCTTAGCAAATCAGAAGCCTGTTGCCTCTCCCCTGTACAGGCAGAGACAAAGAGAATTTTCTGCATTAAAGATGCAATAGCCATGTGTGTCACTGTTCACAGATTGTTCAATGTACCCCTCTGTGAGGCTGGAAAATGACCCCATGTGCTGCTGGGGCGTATATTCCAGCCTGTTATGAATTTTAGCTATTAATTCATCTTCGCTGCCACCACCCGCTGAATTATGAATGATCTGGACACTTGGACAGTACAGCGGGACCCTGTCCAACCACGTACATCCCTAAGCTTAAGGATCTTCCTTTTCCCCCAGTCTACCTAGCTTGGCGTGGGAAGGAGAGAAACAGGGTCTTTTACAGAAAGTATTTATTAAAGGTAGGCAAATAAATAAGGCAAATTACCACACATGGGAAGCCCCCTCCTCCCAGGCACGCTTAGTTACAAGTAGTTACAAAAGAACAGATATAAAAGCACAGATACATTCTTTAGATCAGCCAGCCTCCAAAATAACAGAAAAGTCCCTAACACAACTAGATAACTTTAATTACTCACAGTTGTTCCTAGGTTTAGATGTTCTAAAGGAAGGGCCAGGAGGCGGAGGCCTATGGCCTATGGCCTCCAGCCTGCTACTGGCACAGAACCCCCCTCCAGGAGATTCCTTGGTTGTTATCTCTCTGTTTTCTCTCGGCCACATGGCCTCGCAAGAAGTTTTATAACTTCTCCTTGGAAGCATCTGGAAGCATCCTGAAGATGCTCACCTCTTTCCTTTTTGATTGGTCAGTTCTCACCCTGTGACCTGTGATGCTGACTCACATGACCTATGATGCTGACCACATGACCTATGATGTAATCTAATCCCCAACACCTCATTAATCCTTGGTTTACCTGAAGAGGGAAATTTCCCCCTTTAGCTAAGTCTAGATAATGGGAAGCCCCATTATCACACCCTCAGTATAAGAAAGGCAGTCCTTCTGTGAAAAAAAAAGCACGCAACTGAGACAACAATAGATAGGCCTAAGCAATAGATTGGCCTTATCTACATGTATTTCATTTTAAAATGTAATAATGTAATAATTCTTTTCTTCCCCCTCAGAACCTGGAGCCCCAGCAAGATTTTTCCATTCCAAGGCCTAAAACACGGACAAGCCCTTACCAAGGGTACTCTGGAGGGAAAGGGTTCAACTAACAACTCCACAATGAACACAAAGAAAAGCCATATTGAGTTGACTGAGTCGCTAGGACGCACAACAGATATGGCAGCGCTTCAGTTTTGTGAATTCAGGGACATAGTTCAGCACTACAGTGGATGAAGGAAGATCCTTGTCTTTTTCTCCAGCCTACCTTTTTATTTGTTGCTGCACACGTGGCACTTTATGCTTCTTCATTCACCAGATCCCTTCATTTAATGAACATCTATAGACTTTCTCAGATGTTCTCCCCTCAAGAATAGCAGTTGCCCTGCCCCCTATCACCACATCCTTGCTAGTCACCTCCCATGTCTACAAGTTATGGGGTAATTCTAAAGTGAGTCCCCTGCTTCACATAGATAGTCTCTCTGTGTCATTTAGAACCACAGTTGTACAGGATTCTAAATCACTTGTAGAGATTGTACATGTGAAGCAGGCTACCCATTTCAGACTTCCCTCTACCAATGTGTGGGCAATGAAAAGGAGGGTGCCATCTTCCAAGGACAGACTGAAGAACGTGAAACTAGAGAGTGGCTTCCCCCTCGATGTGGTCATAATTGTCTAATGGATGATTGGCCAAATAAGGCTTACGGCTTCTCTCAATTCTATTGAATTTAGTTACCTCAGCATTTTGGCCAAGTGTATTTTCTGCACAGTATGTAACAAGCAGGGAAAAGACATTCAGTCCAGTCATGGGACTTTACTCCCCAAATGACTAATCTATCTTTGACTGGACAACACCTGAACTGTCTGCATTTACTTGGGTGTGTTTTTTCTCCTTGTCTTCTGAAGCACTGGAATCAGTAAGAATATTCAATGTAAACTGCAATCTTTAGAAGTTTGCTTCATGTTTGTTTTCCTGATCATTCCAACATACTAGAATCTGGAGTACTTGGGCCCAGTTTTATTTAAGAATCTTGTTGTCTCTTTTTCTACAAACTCTAGTCAAGCAGCCATGAAGGATTCTGGTATGTCTCAGTTATATGCTTGCTTGATGCTAAAGTTGTAATGAAACCACACTCTGCAGTTCCTTCCTTCTATCGGTCAGCCATTGCCTATGGATGTTAGAGGAACAGATGAACGTATCTGATGGAGTTCTCTGGGATCAATATGGCAATAACTCCTTACAGAGGACACATAACTGGACCTACTCTTTAAAAAAATCTACTCCCTGGTCTCTTTCGAGTCCTAGGCCTTTTCTGCACCGGCCTATTAAAACGGTGCAAAGCAACCTCCAACAGAGTTCTTCTGCACTGTGGAGTGGACTGGGGTGGACTACTTTTTGTAGTTCTGCACCTCAGTCCGTCTGGAGTGACCGGAACTGGTCATGCAGCATGCTTTCTAAAAACCTCTTTTAAGAGGTTTTTAAAAAGTATGGAGTGCGTGACCCCGTGTCGCTCCGTTGCTGCGCCCTGGTGCAGATTTGCAGGTGCGCACTAGTGCATGCCTGCAGATCTGCTGGGGGCAGGCTTTAGGCTGGCGAGCTTCTCCGGTTGGTGGAGAGCCTCCACCAACCGGAAGCCACCATTTTGGATGCCGGAGCAGTGCGGAGCGACGAACTTGCACTGCTCCTCGTCAGGACAGACCCAAACGGACCCACCAAAAAGCCGGTGAGTAGCGGCAGGGAGCGTTTCCCTTGCCGCATGCGGAAAGGGCCTTAGTTTGTTTCCCTCATTATTAGCACTGACCACTCTAGTATTTATTCATGCATTTCTTTGCCAAAGGAACATTGCCTTTAGAGTAGAGGTGACACCTGGTTATATACTTTGTAAACATTCTGTATGGTGTCTTTAGACTGCTGTATCTGTGCAATACACAAAGACAAATATTAAGAGTTTCCAAAATGAGTGTGGCATTTCAACAACAGAAACAACAACTTCTTGGAGGAAGACATGAGATGAATGGAGTGAAACTCATAATCTGTGACACTAAACTCTACTGACTCATAGAACTGTGAGGTTTTGAGTTTGTCATCATTAACAAAATGGTGTGGTGGGACATGAGTTACAGTTAGAGAAAGAGAAATTTGATGTGGGGTGGGAGAAATGTAATGGAAGCCTCAGATACTCTTGTCTTATACTTATCTGAGAGTAGACCCCATGGAACTCAGTGGGATTCTTTTCTGAGTAGACACATGTGATAATGCACTGTAAAAACTTCCACGACATTCATTAAGATCTTTTTCAGGTTAACCTGCAGTTGGGTGAGGTCACTGAGCAGCAAAAGCCTTATCCATATTGCAAACTCTTCCAGAAAGTCAGTCCATGTCTTGGAGAAAAGGAAAATATGTCTAGCTAGTTAAAGAAAAGTAAACACAATCCAACAAAAGTTAAGTTCATTTATATCTGATTTTTAATGGGAAAGTTAAGCCTGTGCTTATATCTCTCCCATTGAAATCAGCTGGAAACACAGTATGGATGGGATTCTATCCTTAAACATGTGCAAAAGGAGTGTTAAGGCTTTGTTTATGTGATTGTAACTATATTATAATATTTATTTGTTTATTTCACACGCTACACTGAGCACAATGGTTACCACTTAATAAATAATTATATGTATAAAATATGTGTCAATAATTTGTTTTTGTTTTTTGCTTGATTTCTTTTTATGAACATACTCAGCAGTTCCTCCCTGAATATGTGTAAAGAGAAAAATAACAAGATTTCACTATCTTATACTGTATATTTAAGGGCATAACCACCCATAGCTAAAGCATTATCACACTGCTCAGGACCTTTTAGATGTTTCTTCAGACCTCTTTGTTTCAAGGTCACTAAATTTATGTACCAAATATTATTGAATACCTCCAGAATGTCTTAAATGTTTTTATTTTGTTTCTGGCATGTGTGTGTGCATACATGGTTCCTTAGACATTCCCATATTAAGGAGTGATTATAGTGAACCAAGGGAAGAGAAAATGGTGAGAAAGAGGCTCTGCATAAGATGCAAACAAAAATACAGAGAAAATAGTCAAGATATGAAATCCACAGACTGAGGAAGTAGAGTAGAAGAAGAAAAGAACCACATGTTTCAGAGATAATATTCCAGTGGTGGAGAAAAGGTAAAGTAAGGAAATATACCTCTTGACAGTGATACTGAATAATAACACAATAAATGGAAATATGAATCTGATGGCACTATTTGACCTATGCCTCATGGTTTTCTTTGCTTGTCCCTCCCATTGAGATGACCTAGTGCATGACTGACCTCTAATTTAATGAAATAGATGCACTGTTTGAAAGCTTCTAATCCATGCAGTGACAATACGTGGGATATTTTAACCCAGGTTTATCTCAGGGTTTGTCATTTACATGGCTGTCTTCTTGTACTGAACAGAGAGATTCCCTCAAGTTGTTGTAAGAGTGCACATTTTTTGCATTCTTCAATGAGAACTAGGGTGCTTGGCCATGTACATGAGGCATATCACCTTGACAAACCCAGCTGTGGCCTGATGCATTGATCCTTATCCACTGTATCTAAAACACATTAGGACTAATTTAACTTGTATCTATCTTTCATGAATATATCAAGGAATGGCACATTCAGTGTCCAAAGAGATGTAAATCCTCAACTATTTCATTCTTGCATGCCAGAATAAATAATTACGATCATTTTGTCCCTGCTGGGGGAGAAAATGAATTCTTCTCTGCAGTATTCGCCCTGTGTTTGAATATCCCAAAGTGTTGCATATGTATTATTCTGTGGACAAAAACATTTATTTTTGTGCAAAAGCTGTTTTCTGCTCAGAAAAAAAAAATACAGAAAATGTATGTGTGGTGTGTGTGTTTCTGTGGTTACAAAGCTTGTTTTTGCGCACACACACACACACACAAACAAAAAACAAAAAAACAAAAAAACCCAAAACATGACAATGTTTCATCCTCCTGGTCTTCTGAAGGAACCCTGTAAGATCCAGAAGAATATGTTTTACTTCCTGTAGGCACCTGTTGGAGCACAGCTGACCCCTACTTGACTGCCCCATCTTCTCTTAGCTGCTAAATAGCCATGGTGTTGGTAGTTGGGGGGCCAATACCAGACAGTTTAAGTGGGCAGAGGCTCATTGTGGATAAATGTGCTGGTTACCTCCATCCACAATGTCCATAAAAAGGCAAGTTATGTTATATCTATGTATGTCAGCAAGAGGATTCTGGCTGAAGTGATGTTCCCTAACATCTACATTGGGCCCAAATATTTCTCTTTAACTTCTGCCTTCTATGTAAGTAAGAGTTAAGAATTCTGTTCCTTTAGGCTTAAGTAGTTTTCTCTCTGTGTGTGTTTTGTCTGTCTTCATAGATAAGTAAAGTTCTGTTTCAACAAGCTTTCTGTTTGGACTCAGTTGTTCAGAAGCTCTTTCTAACAGTACTGATAGGATAGGAAAAGGAATTTCACCATGCCTTCATCATTCTTATCATGTTATTATGCCTCAGAACATAGAAAATTCATTTTAAGACTGTAAGTCACTGAATCCTCCAAACAGCATGACTGGCTAGGACAGTGGTTCTCAACCTTCCTAATGCCGCGATCCTTTAATACAGTTCCTGATGTTGTGGTGACCCCCAACCATAAAATTTATTTATTATTTACAATGCCTCCCCCCCCCGGCAAAGGCTGCCTCACCGGCCAGGAACAGGGCGGGGGTGGGGAGGGAGGGAAAGAGGAGCCGCACATCTCCCCCGGGGAAAAACTCCGCGAACCCCCCCAGCCTCTGCTTCTGCTTCACTCTCATTTCCGCTGGGGGGGGCAGTGTGGGAAAAGTTTCCAGAGTGTCAACCCTGGCCGGGGAGGGGGAGGAATCCCAGTGCCTTTGTCTTTTGTACCGGATGCAACTCGCCCCCCCCAGAAAAGCGCCGCCTTGCGGCCCCCCAGCCCTTCTGCAGCGCCCCCCTCCATGGCGAGTGGGGCAGGGGCCATGGCAAGGAGGGGGCTTGGCCCCCATGCTGCCGCCGCCCCCCCAAGCTGGCCCGTCAGACAGGAGGTTCTCCCAGTAACAAAGAATGGGAGCGATTTCAGTCCCTTCTGAACAGGGGGCAGGAGGATGCGAGCGTGTGGCTCGTGCTTGCGCACCACCACCGAGGAGGGAATGGAGCCTAAGACCATTGGAAATACGTATTTTCCGATGGTCTTAGGCAACCCCTGTGAAAGGGTCATTTGACCCCCAAAGGGGTCGTGACCCACAGGTTGAGAACTGCTGGGCTAGGAGATTCTGGCAAGCATAGTCCAAAGAAATAAATTTCTTAAGCTCTGCCACAACGACAATTTCTAATACCATTATAATTACAGGGTTTTAAATGCCCTTGTATAGAATATGAGCCTGTGGAGTGAGGTAGTTGTACCCTTGGACTGAACTTCTAGTATATTTATAGTTGTCCCTGCTTCTTTTCTTTCTGGTTCAACAAACTCCTTGGAAAAAAATCCTTAGCAGACATTAGGAGTGTGTGCAAGGTGCGCGCGCACACACACACACACACAAGAATAGCTAATTATAAATTTACTGCATTATCTCACCACATTTGAAGAACAGAGGAAATGACAGATTGCTGCTGTAAATTTCATATTACTCACTGTCCCGATTTAGGCCTTTTCCACACCTTACCTTATCCTGTCATCCTCCTGTTGTGATCCCAGCAGTGCTTTTGGTGGGGAGGGAGCGTGATGGGAACATTCCCCTCCTCACTGGACTGGCTCCTTGTGGAAGGGAGTGTGAGGGACACACCTCTTCCTTCTGCAGCACAACCGGGCTCTTTCCCATACTGTGCTGGGGCAGGAAGCACCTCCATCATACTTCTAGCTCTTCTGCATGGAGGTAAGCGCGGGAGCATTGCATGATCAGGGGTCATTGATGGAGAAAATCCATCAATGATTTACTCCATGATAGCGCCAGCTGGCAACGCTAGAAGGACAAGACCACCATGATGACTTGCAGAAGCGTCATCATGGTCCTGCTTCTCTCATGTCCCTATGCTGGGATGCCATCGTTGTACAGAAAGGACCTTAGCCAGGACAGTCTTGGTCAATCCTTTGACATCCCACTTTTTCAGCTGCTTTTAAAGTGTCCCACTTTCTCTCTCCTCTTCACACTTCTGACCTTTGTCTGCATTTTGCTTCAGTTGCTGCAAGCCAAGTTCAAATGCAAAAATATTCTGCACTGAACTCAGTAGGGGGAAGAGGAGGGGGATGGATTGTTGACTTTCCCAGTAGGCTCAGGGAGAAGCAAACTTCTGTAGCCTCTCCTGACTTGTCTGTTTTTTCTTATTAATAATCTATTCCGTCTTGACTGCACTCTCATGTTGCTTGCCCACATGTTTTCCAGTTTTCATCTGTGAAATGTTGGAGGATATGATATTCAGCTGATATATTTCCTTCAGGACATTCCATTACACCTTGAAACAAACGCAATCTACATTGGCTTATTTGCACTGAAAGACCTTTATGTCAATATGACATTAGGAGAACTAAGCCACTGATCCTAAATATTCTTAACAGAAAAAGCACCCTTTGGACCAGAAAGGCTTGCCTCTGAGTAAATATGGTTAGTCAACTAAACCAGACACATGCAGACCTAATCTATTTGTGCATTCTACTGTAAGTACAACAACAGCAATGATACAACATTATTTTTGTCCATTAAAGACCCTTCAGGAATAAGCCCAGGATCTTTTTCTCTGCAGATGATCTGTTTCCTATTTGCTTCCTCATCCTTCTTTGTTTTGAGGGGTCAGTCCCCAAGGATTCCCCATTGCTTTGCCCTTTCTGTGACCTCTCTTGCTTCTCATTTGATTCCTCTTGCCTTTGTATGCTTCCACTTCTCTTGGACGTGCTTTTCTCTGTTCTTGAGTACAGTGTTCTGAAGTCACCCTGCTTCTCCCCCACCCTGAAAGTCAACACGTTGCTATGCAATGATCAAAAGTTTCGAAGGAAACTGGTGTTTGCCTTCCTTTTTACTGTGGTGTTTGCACTCAGTAATGCATTATGTAATGAAAAATACGCCCTTCTCATATTAAAGCGCATGAACATGACTGGTACATAGGGGTGTTGCTGCTTTTAAAATCTTTCCCACTCAACTCAAAATATCCAGTATTGGCTGGATAACTCGAAGAAACAATGCCAGTCACCACAGGTTCATATCTCAAGAGGTCTCAACTACTTTAGATTGTCTTCTCAAGCAGTTTGGATTTAGTTCAGGCTCTCTCTGGAAGGATTTCATCACAGCACTCTCCTAGAGTACTGAAATTCTTGCGGGGGAGCTCTTGTACATAACTCTCTTCTGAAAGATTATATATAGAAAATTGTTGCATAATAGCACAAAATTATCACAAAATGTATAGTGAGAAGATGGGTGTGAGTTCTTCCATATATAAATGGAGAAGTGCTCCAGTGATGGACAACTCAAAGGCAGAGAACATATCTTGCACGCACAAGCCAGGCTGTGATGGCCAACCCAATGGTTCAGTTAGCTTATTTCACACCCTCCAACTGTCCCTGTCTGGCAGAGAAAGTACTGATTATTTCTTTGCTGTCTCACTTTCTAAGTTGCTTTTAAAATGTCCCAATGTCTCTCTCCTCCTCCCACTTTCTTTCCCTCTTTGTCCTTGACTTTCTTCCCATTGGAGCAAACTGAGCTCAAAGGGCAAAAGTAGTTTGCAATTGATTAACACTGTTGGGAGAAGAGGAAAGGAGAAGAGCTGATTCTTGCCCTTCTCTATATTCTCAAGTACATGCAAATGGCTGCAGCCTCTCCTAGTTTGCATGTTCTTCCTCATTAACAACTTTTGCCATCTTGACCACACTTTGATCTTGCTTGACCACATGTTTTCATCTTTGAAATGTTCGTGTGTGTTGGAGAGTGTGCACTTTTAGACAGGGCCTAAATACCCTAAAGACACCAGATCCTGTCTGCTCTTGGAAACTAAGCAGGGTCAGCTCTGGTTTGCACTTGGATGGGAGACCACCGACAAATACCAAGTGCTGCCATCTATATTTCAGAGTAAAGAACTGGCAAAACCACCTCCGAGTATTCCTTGTTAAGAAAACTACAAAATTAATGAGATTACCCCAGGCAATGTGAATACACATGCACATGTGTATTTTTAGATTCCAGACCTAACGGTTTTACCCTTGCCACATCTCTAGTTGGCAATATGAATTACTTTGCTTGCTACAAAATGTGGTAAGTTAGCCCAGTTGTGTTTATAGGCCCTTCTCTTGACTGTGGTCCTAGATGCATACTCCAAATCTTACCTTTGTGACACTTCTGCACCGTATTTCATGGACAGGACCAATCTTACCATTGGGTTGAGTCAGGCGGCAGCACACTACTAGCAAACTGTGTTGGTACCCCTAGAAGGACACCATCAGCTGTCCCACATCCCTTCCACTCCCTTGGGTCCCAATTATTGTCATGTGCTTGCTTGTAACCAAGAATGACTTCTGTAAAGATGCATCCAGTTGCACAAAGTGCCTGGCAGTTTTTAGGGTTGCCAGAGTAAAAACTGGGGACAACTCTTGTACCTTTGCTGGTTGTGTAGAAGAGAAAGTATCAGCACATGTTGTTTGTTACCTGCTTGTGTGACAAGCAAAACCTGCTGAAACTTCCATTAAAAGTACAGGAATTGTCATAGCAAAAGGTATGGAGCAGGCTTGAGCATGTCCCATTTGCCTCAGTTGGCAGAAAGTTTTAGGCTGCTACTGTCCTGGTGAAAGCTGCATTCCTGGTGAAAGCTGCATTCCTACCTGAGAAAATAATGGGGGGGTGGGGGTGGGAATCATGCTTTCCAAACTAAAAACAGTTTCTTTTACCAATCCCTCAACATCACTATGTATTCAGTGTCTGAGTTCTTCATATCAGAAATGTGTATGTGGAATAAAAATAGCTGTTTTTAACATCAGAAGCTTTCACTTTCTCCAAAATGAACATCTTCCATGGCTGAACACTCTGTTTCAAAAAGATAGATTTACAGACAAGTTTATACAGCTACATTAAAGCCAAGTGTCATGGAAAATTAATTATGAACACCTTGAACAAAATGATTGGTATCTCTTGTCTGATGAGAAAGAAAGATACTAACACTGTACAATCACCCTATGAATATTATTAGCCTTGAGGGAACCTGAGGGAAAACACAGTTTTCTTGCCCAGATAGCAGAATGAATGTGTTGATATTACTTAACTTTAATAATCCTTTTTAATATTTAAAAAGTTAGACCAAAGGAATTCAGTGTAATTTTGAGGGGATTTTCAAGGCCATTTATACAGTAGACTATTATAGTGCTATTATTCCACTTTCAATCACTTGTGGAATTCTGGAGTTTGTAGTTTACTGCAGCCAAAAAGCTCTGGATGTAGGGAGGGAGAGGAGGGAGCAGGAGCAGGCAAGACAAAGTCCATGGTGTATTGCCTTATGGTGCAGCATGCCCACATCAGAAGGAAACTTCAGAGGGAGACAGTGAAAGATAGAGAGTGATGAGAGGTGAGCAGGAAGAGGACAGGAAGAGACAGTGAAGAAGATGTGAATAGAAGCGGAATTGTCATCCATGGAAGGAGTAGATATTCAGCAAGGAGATACAGGTTACTCTAGGTTATGAATCTGTAACTACAGTACTGAATACCAACCATTGTTTTTAAGAAACAAAAACTAACAAGAACAACTTTCTCCAGCATTCAGTATTGCAGTTCTTGATTTATAACTTGGAGTTATGGATCTGTAACTGATCTGAATTCAGTAAGACTCTGTATTTTGTTGTTAACCTATGTAAATGTCCACCCAGCCCACCTTAAGAGCCAGCTGCTGGATTGGGCGAAGAAGGTCCATTCAGCTGGAGATTGGGGTGCAAGGACCATGATGTTTCCACCCTCTTCCTGCCAATGAGTGAGGTTGTAAACACCAGAAATGGGACCCCTGTCACAAGTCCTTGTAGCCTCCATCTCTGGTGAAAGGTGTTAGAAATGTCATCCTGTTTACACCCCAAACTTCTCTGGTTGAATGGACTTCCTTCACCCAATCTGGCAGCCAGCTTTTAAGGTGGGCATGGGGTGGCGGTCTGGCCCATTTATGTCTCCTTAACTAAGTAGCCAACCTAGGATTCCACTGAATATCTATGTGAGATTCTGGCTTTTACCATGTGGTATTCCTGATGGAACCCAGCGTGGTGTAGTGGTTTGAGTTTTGGATTATGACTCTGATGAGCAAGGTTTGATTCCCCATTCAGCCACAGAAACCCACTGGGTGACCTTGGGAGTACTCTCACCCCCAGAAATCCCCATGATAGGTTCACCTTGGGGTTGCCATAAGTCAGAAATGACTTTAAGAGACACAACAACAACAATTCTCGATGAGGTGAAGTAAGTCTGGCATTTAGTTTTTATTTGTAGATAAAGTTTTTTTTTGTTTCCTGCATCCTTCTTATGTGTACATTTCATTTTAACCTCACCCATCTCCATTCAGTGGGTGGTATCAGTGAGAAATGGGATTTTCCATAATTTATGTTTCTGTTTCCTTTTCTCTCAAATTCAAAACAAGAGGGGATGGGTAAGAATGAAAGAAAAGGGTGAGGTTTTTGCACTTTCATATGGTAAAGGTTTTAGTGCAGTAACGGAGTGTAAATTTAAATACCAAGTTAGAATTAACATAATAAATATTCCCTTTTCTGTGTCAACACAAAATTTACAAAATTTAAAAAACCCTTTTAGTGTAAACAAGAAGTAGTGGCATTTTCCCACTAACTTTCCTGTCTTGGTTCCTGCCTCAGGCAAATAACAAGATGGTATTCTCTTTATTCCATGTTGACTGGACTGCCATTTGAACCTTGTTTGAACCTTGATAATGGTATAGGGTCCACCTTGATACTTGACGACTAGTTTAGAGGTTGCCAAGTTTCAAGGAAAACTCTATACAAAAAATAAAAGCATGGCCAGCAGGTCTAGGAAGAGCAGGTGGGGGGGGGGGCTGCCATGCTGCCTACCCAGCATCTGTCAACCTGTGGTAGTTGACTCACTCTGCCAAATGATAGGGCTGATCCTGGCTGGGGCATATTGAGCAGGGTGCAATGCACTATTCATTCATATTCAGCTCGCCAGTTTCTCTTAGGCCAAGGTTGGGCAAGAGGCCTCCTGTAGACCACATGCAGCCTCAGAAATTTTCTACACACACTTCCCCATTATGTGAAGGAAAATTACCTTAAAAACCCCAGTCTTTCTCTGAAAATTGGTTTCATAGTTTGCTGCTGAATATTGACAGCACACTGTTTAAATGCAGTAACACAATGCAGTTGACCAGCTTGGTCAACTATCTTGTGAGCTGCCAACCTAAATGCAAACAGCCAAATATCCTAATACAGTGCAATCGACCAATACAGTAAATTTCCTTTTCTGTTACTAATCAAATGAAAACTTTGGCTTTGTAAACATTTCAAAGCATTTCCTCTGTCAGTTGAAACAGGAAGATTTTAATTGCTGCATCTGCTGACACTGTTCATCATTTCCAAGTTGATTTAAAATGTAGAAGTATGCTATAATGAATTAGAACCACTTTATAAAAAATCTTAAACGTTCCGTGATAAATTAATTTTAATCCTATGCAAATGGTATTTGTAATGCATTACGATATATCACTACTGTATTTTCAATAACAATTATCTAATTCTTAGTGGTTTGTGGGAGATATTATTTCTTAATTTATAACAAAACAAATATATTTAATATGTTTATAATAAAATAAATTTGACTTTACTCATTTTTACCCATTTTAATCAAGTTGATATCTAATTTATCCATTTCAGTCATTAAAATTTCTAGACAGCTCTGCCTCCTTCCCTTAGGCCATCTCCTTGTTATATGTTCAGGCCCTTAGTTGTTAGCAAACTAGCACCTCAAGTGCAGGAAAACACTGTGGGAAGAGTTGGTTTTGCCCTCAAGTGAGTACTGGGCTCCATGAAATGATAGGAACATTTACACAGCATATAACCATTGGCCATTTCAGAAGCAGGACCTTGGGTGGTGCTTTCTAGCACATGACTCATTACTTCTTACCCAGCAGGTGCCCCAGGTATTGAAAGGAAAGGATGTGCTCTGGTATGTAATTACAAAGGCCTTCAGGGTGTGCTTTCATTCTTTAAATAGGAGTTGTCAGGCCACAAATTTTCAAAGCTTGCTGGTTTTGTTTTGAGAGAAAAATTGTTAGGTGGAGTGGATCAGTGTTCTCAGAGCTATTGTCCACACCCTTTCTTCAGCCCTGCATGTAAGGCTCCAGATTCACTTGGTTCCCACCTAGCATCACCCAGACAGGAGTAGATAACTGCAGCCTTTTTGCTGTTTTTTCAGTACAGCCCCCTTCATACTTGTTGATAGGGTGTGCTAGCTAAGACTGATCTGCATTGCAGACCACAAATATCTGGATGGCCACAGCTACCCACTCTTGAGTTAATAGGATTCATGCAGCTGGGATGGGGAAGATAGGGATACAAATCTTAGAGAATTAAGAACAGTAAGCTAAATCTTTATTGCATATAATCAAAAATCACAAAATAAAATATAAGAATCAGCTTTAAAGCATAGATCATAATGTCATCATCTAAATACTAAAAGGAGGGGAGGGAATTCTAGATATTATGGCTGTTAAAAGTTTCAATAAAACAAGAACATAATTTCTTAAGTTCCACAGTAGATAGAGCTACTATGTAAGAGCCAGTGTGGTATAGTAGTTTGAGCATTGGACTATGACTCTGGAGACCAGGGTTCAATTCCTCACTTGACCATGCAAACCCAGTGGATGACCTTAGGTGCATCACACACTCTCAGCCCCAGAAAATCCTGTGATAGGTTCACTTTAGGGTTGCCATAAGTCAGAAACGACTTGAAGGGACACAACAGCAGCAATGTAGGTAATGTGTTTATATTGTACTTTTCTTCCCATGAGGTCCAAGTTGTGTTCAGAGATGTCCTCCCTCACACTTCAACCCTACAACAATCCTGTGGGGCAGATCAGGGTTAGAGATAGCAAGTGGCCCAAGTTATCTATTAAGTTCCATGACTCAATATTCTCAGTTCATAGTCCAACATCATAAATCACAGAAATACACATCTTCTCCAATGTATTTATCTGTCAGCCAGTGATTCCACTATCAAATCTTGGGGAGGATAGTCTGTTTGTGCCTGAAAACTGTATGGCAGATACAGTTATTGCAAATTTGGTAGAACTGTAACTCTCAGGATTCTTCATCATTGGCTATGCTGACAGGTCTGTTGGGAGTTGTACTTTAACAATATCTGGAGGGGAACAAATTGTCCATCCCAATGCAGAGCCAATTCAGTCCTTTCACAAACTTCACTTCAAACTGTGCTGGGGCCATAAATCAGGAGTGGTTCAGTCTTGCAGCTGAAACTGACCATATTTCCTCACTAGACTGTTGTAGCGCTATGATTCCACTTTCAACATCCTATGGAATCCTGGGGTTTGCAGTTCCGGGAGGGGCCGGCTGGCCCCTCCCGGAACTGCAAACCCCAGGATTCCATAGGATGTTAAAAGTGGAATCATAGCGCTATAACAGTCTAGTGCGGAAATGGCTTGAGACTTCTCTCCAGTTCTCTCAGTTCTATGACCCACATCAGTTTGGTCCAACCTGCTTTTCATGTCCCAACAAAACCTATCTGGAAGGTCCAATGCAGTCATGTTCTACAGCATTTCCATGTGGTTAATTTCTTTTTCAACAGAAATCTATGTGGTAGGATGTGATAGTTACATCTCACAGTAGGAGGAGAGAAGTTCCATTTTCAGACAATTTTCAAAGGAGCAGCCTCAATAGAATAACAAAGGCATCTTTAAGGCTAACAGCTTTATTTGAGCATAATCTTTTGTGGATTATAATCCATTTTGTCAGATTTTCAGAGAGTCTCCCTTGGTGGTACTCAGTAACGCCTTCCGCCCTTTGGGGACTCATTCAGGAGCAAGGTTCAAATGTGTACAAAGGAAGGAGAAAGAGTGCCTCAGAATCCTTTTACATAGGTCAAAAGATATATTTCTGATAATTGAGTATAACTAGAAATAAATACAAATGCCTTTATAAATATTAATGCAAGAATTGAGCATAAACTGACATCTATGGATGGCAAGAGGGAAGAGGAAGAAAATGGCAATATGCCTCAATTTTTCCCCTCTTAGTGTTAGATATTTCATTAAGGATAATTTCACCTAGATGTTTCCCCTGTCCCTGGATCATGGCTGTGGAGGAAAGGGTTAAAGCTCTCTTAATCTTCCCCAATCCTAGTGAAAACTGCCCCCTAATACAGCTGGCATTCAATTAATAGAAAGAAATCTGATTCCTAATAGTGCATTTCATGTCACATATAGTTTGACCCTCAATTGCTGCTAATGTCTCAAATTTGCATGAAGAATGAGAATGGTGGTATGACCTGAGCTGGCAATCTGAGCTTAAATGGATAGTCACTGTTGAATTTCCAGCGTGGGCTTGCAGGTTGCATTAGACTGTGGAAAGAATAAACAGCAAAATAGGGAGAAGATGCATCTGTGCTTGGAAGAGAAAAGGTCAAGCAACATTAAGCAGCACAAACCAATGTGATGCTATACACACACACTGAGATGGCTGCTTCTGGAACATAGTTTCATTGAAGATAAACACTGTAGGTTTCAACAGGAAGAATGCACAAAAAACTTCCTGGGAAATGTCATGGAGTTTATAGGAAAGAAAGGAATTCACACTTGTGTAGAAAATACTTGTTTAAACCCAAAGGTGTGCTAGTGGAACCTGGTAGTAAGAAGGATTTCCTCTCCCTCTCCTCGTTGCTTCAGATCTCTGCACATTTCCCAGACCCTGATGTTCATTGCTATAAACAAAGGCCCTTTTCACATGATGGTGGCATCCCAGCAAGGGGACATGAGAGGAGTGGGACCACGATGATGCTTCTGCATGATGTCGTTGTGGTCCCACCCTTCTCATGTTGCTAGTCGGCGCAGTTGTGGGTTATAATATTGATGGAGGAACTCTGTCAATGACTCCAATCACACAATCGTTCTGTTGCAGCTGGCCATGCAGAAGGGCTGGAAGCGTGATCTACATGCTTCCTCCCTTACTGCAGCATGGGAAGAAGGCCAGCAGCAGTACTGAAGGATGGAGCATGCCCCCCATGCTTCCTTCTGCAGGCAGCCAGTCACATGTGGAAAGGAGCACTGGGAACATGGTGCCATCCTGGCAGAGACGCTGCTGGGATTGTGACAGGACAATGCACCAAAACATTGTCTTGCAGAAAGGGCCCTGCATTTTATGCCTAAGAAAATGTATTTTTGAGAGTACCACTCAAAGAAAGTGGAGTGGAGGATATGGAGTTATAGAAAAAAAAGTAACCTTTTCAAGTTCTGGAAACAGGACAGCTGAGAGTTGGTACTGGGTCCAGGCCGAGATGTTTGATTGCCTCTCCCCCAGATCTTCCTACAAACTGGGGCCTAGTAGTTCTGCATACCCTTCAACATTTCACAAATGAAAACTGGGGTGTGTGTGGCTGAGTCACATCAGAGTTTGTTCAAAAGGGTGCGGCCAAGCATCATCAGGCAAAAGTTATTAAAAAGTAAGAATACGTAAAACTGCTATTTGAAGCAGAGAAACCTTGGAATTTATGTACTGGCTTAGGAAGGACAAGACTTCTGCTGAGTTAACTGCATGAAAATACTTTGACACTTTGAACTCATTTTGCAGCAATTGAAGTAAACCAATGATGAAGGGGGAAAGTAGGAGCAGGAGAAAGAAACCATTTTAAAAGCAAGTGGGAAAGTGAAATGGTGGGGGATTAACCAGGACTGGCCCTGCCATACCAGGACAGTGGGAGGGCATGATTCTAGTATCAAGACATTTGCTATGTCTGACTGATATTAATAAATGTGGATGCTTATAAAAGACTTGGATATGCTGAGAGACACTCTCTGGTTTGTTGAAATACCAATATTTATTTTGTAATGTACTATTCTTTATTTTCACTGTCCAGGCTGCCAGAGACCTGGGCCTTCCAAAGAACTGAGCTCTGGAAAATTTTGTCTCCCTTATGCTCAGTGGCAGAGCTTGGAGTGCGTGGGGGGGGGTAGGTGGGTGGTGGGGCTATGGCGTAGGTGGTGTGGCTACAGTGCAAAAGGGTGGGGCTACAGCATGCAGGGGTGTGGCTATGAGCCAGGATGCCTCCCAAATTGAAACCTGGGGCAAACCGCCCCCATTTCCCTCTGCCCCTATGTGACTGCCTACGCTCCCTTTCTCCTTTGCCCTCTCTGGATTAGCAACCCTTTGTTCCACAACAGAAAGGACCATGTGAATCTGCTGAAAGTTGTGCTTGTCTTGAACAGCTCATCCCACCTAAACAAACAATTAATGCCAGCTTTAAGGTGCCATAAGACTCTTTGTTCATAAGAATCAAAACCACACTGCTGTTCCCAAAAGGAATGTACCAAGCATCCCCCTGTATTGTGAAGTTTAAATGTTGCAGCATTTTTGATACCACATTGAATTGGCTTCTCGGCTGGATACTGAACGTGTTAAATTGAAAGTTCATGTCAAATATTAATTTAATCATTAGCTGCCTTCTGCACCCAGAAAGGCAACGACCGTACTGTAATACCTTTCACTTCATAATATTGCTAATGAGAACTTGCTCATAAAGAATTGTCATTGTCTTCATGCATGTTTTTACTGCCTTGATAAGTGTTTATATTTGGAAACAGGTGGTTTGTAATAAACCTGCCAGCTCCTGCTAATTGAACAGGTGATATCTGAATAAATACTGATTGCCGAGCTGTGCAAGTGGTAGGAGAAAAAACGAGTTAGGTTTAGCATGTCACGGCACTTTCACAATTGGCCACTTGATGGCAACCTTGCGCCAAAAGGCCTTGGTTTTTCCATATAGGCTGCGCTTAAACTGGATCTGGCTAGTATAAACGTCAAATTTCTGGCACTTTGTGCATTGGTGCACATTTGCGTTTGGTTCTTACCTCTGCCAGCCTCCCCTACAACAGCATAGTCTTGCTGCTCAAATATGGGCTGAATTATTGGACTGTTCTTCCAGATCCGATTTGCAATCTGCTAGAATTATGGGAGAATATGCTAATTAGTTTGCAGTAAGGCTGAACAGCGATGGAATTAAAACAACAACAAAAAAATAGACTGTAGAGCCTTGGTTTTGTTCTCTTTTTTTGCAGGCTCCTTTTATGAAGCTGGAGAGAAAACAGCCAGAATCCCCCTTCAGTTCATTTCTGTATAGATCGACAACCCGGTTAGCCTTCAATAAAGAGCAAATGCACATTAGATGTGTGCCACATCAGGGTACCTGGAGCCAGGTGATGACTCAAGCAAGCCAGCCAAACTGTAGGCTAGAAGGCAAGAAGTGAATGGCATCAGTTCTGATCATCTCAGGGATTTTAAGTCAAAATGTGTCTGAAAGGCTATTTAGCAAACTTACAACAGCATTTGCAATGTCCTGTGAGTACAGCTCAGCAATCAAAATCCTGTAAGTATGAGCTCTATTTCTAATCAGGATTAGAAATACGGAAGGTTAAGTCCAATGTCAGTCTGACCTAGAGTGGACCCACTGAAAGGAAAGGGACAATTGCAACTTACGTAAGTCCCATCGATTTTAGTGGGCCTACTCTAAGTAGAGCTGCATTGTATAAACTCAGTATAAATGATAAATCACTATTTGTTGCTTGGATGATTACAGTTAAACTGAAAAAAATAAATATAGCAATTACATTTTACAGAAATATCTTCTACAGTAGATGCATTAAAATATTTATTAGATTTAAATCAATTTGAATACATGGCATATGTGAAACCTGCAAGCCCAATTCCATTTTCAGTTCCATTATCCCTAAACACCTGCTATTCAGGGCAAATTAGCCTTTTACAGTATTGGTTGGTTCTATTTGCTTAGCTCAGCCAAAGAATCAAGAGGTGATACACATGTACATTTTGTCCAGTCATCACACTACAGTGTAGTGATTACATGCTTACATGATGGGCCTTGTAGTCTTAAACCCACTATCGTGTTCTCAAATAAATGACTCCCCTGAGAATGATGATGGGTACAGAAATACAAAAAAAATGAAGTTGGCTTGGTGTAAAGAAGTCAAAACATGTATACTTTAAGTGAAGAGAGTATGAAATATCACAAGAGTGCAGATATTTCAAAAGTATTAAATACTAATTCATATAACAATGATTCATAATCAGATTTGTCAAAAGCATGGCAAATCCCAGAATTGCCATCAGAATTTTTGGTTTGGGACTTGGTAATGATAGAATGAAAACATACAAACCAAATTGCATTTTTGTCAGTTCAAAAATACTTACAGCTTACATGGGAAAAGATATGTGATTAAGCGGGCATAGAAAACATGATTACAAATCACATACTTATTGCAGCTCGAGGAAATGAAAATGTTGAAACAGAACAGTAAGGATTCACCCTCCTTTCCTTTAGCCTAAACAGGCATGTTGCAAATTAGCCTCCTAGTGATCCCTTGGTCTGTTTTTCAATGATGTTTAGCAATATGACTTTTTGAGGGGCTTTATTTTAGAATAATTATTTTGTTCTCTTGAGACCACCCACCAGCAACTTCTTTGAGATTAAGGCAGTCTTGTTAATTTTCTCATGAAGCAAATGAAGAAAAGCAAATGACTTTGACATGTGGTACATTGCAAAATATTTTATTGCCACAGATCTAGGACAGATACATTTCTGCAGTAGACTGTTATAGTGCGATTATTCCACTTTCAACATCCTATGGAATCCTGGGGTTTGCAAAGGTCCGTCCCTACACATATTCCTTTGAGGACCCTTCCTAAACAGCAAATGCTAGGATTCCATAGGATGTTGAAAGTGGAATAATTTCCGCACTACACTATTATAGTGCGATTATTCCACTTTCAACATCCTATGGAATCCTGGGGTTTGCAGTTTTGGGAGGGGCCAGCCGGCTTCCATTTCAATGTGTTTGTGTGCAGAGTGGGTGCTGAATTTGTTCTTGCCTGCAGTCCAAACTTTTAAAAAGCTATCTAAGGTATGGACTCCTTTCCCCTTCCCAAACATGTTCAGCCCTTTCCAGAGCTCCTTTAAAGTTTAGACTAAAATTTGTGCGTGCAGATGTTGAAATGACATATCCCAGCATGCTTTGTATTAGACAAATGTTGCTAGGTTGTCTGAGTCAGCATCCTATTAGACATGCCCTCTAGATTTGTTGTGCTACAAGTCCCAACATCTTCAGCCAACATAATTGAACTCCCACGCTGGCTGAGGATGATGGGAGTTTTAGTCCAACATGGTCTAAGAGCACCCGATTGGAGAAGGCTAGTTTAGAACATTCAGAGGAGGAGACTTGAATCTTGCTAGTCCAAGTTAGAGCAGACCCAATGAATCAACTGAATTTACCTACACATATTCCACTGTTGATTCAGAAAGTATGCTTTAATTTGGACTATATAGATTCAGACTAACATTACTGTGTTCTGGCCTTGTAACCTTGGTTCTTTGCTGAGCTTGAAAATTACATGTTACAGATAAACTGGTCATTTTACTCAGTTTTAGAGGTTATTCATTGTCATTGCAACTTAATCATCTTGAATAAATAACTTCTTATTTTCCTTGTTGCATTGTACATTGGTTTTTCTTTTTCTTTTAAAAAACTTTTCCGGGGAAAACCTCTTAGGCTGCATTAGAGATTGTCATAAAACTGGAAAAAAAGAAATCCTGTCTAAAAATTCCTAACTCTAAAAATACCTAAGAATGTCCCTGGAAAGTAATTTGAGAAATTAACTAGAAATTGTTACTAATTGCACCAGTAACGTAATTTGGCCTCCATTCATTACTGGGGTGTGATGTAATTTGTTGCAAGTAAGTATATTATGCATAACATGTTACTTCCAAAGTGTGGCTTCACTGCTACTTCAGGTGTGGACTTGTATCAAATCCACAAGCCATTGGCTTCTGGTCTATGGCAAATGTCCAGGCAAGAAGGAAACAGCTGCAGCCAGAGGAAACAAATAAAGTACTAGGCCTAAAGGCACTGGATCCTGTCTGTTCTTAGAAGCTAAGCAGAGTCAGCCCTGGTTAGTACTTGGATGTGAAAGGACCAGCAAATACAGTCAGTCCTCTATATTTGCAGGTTTAACTTTCAACAATTTGAGTATTTGCAAGTTTCGTCAAGTCCTGCCCCCCTCCTCATGCTCTCCTTTTGCTGGGGAACTTTCCTTTTGGCAGGTCCTATGAGGCTGCACAGCTCTTAAAAACTTACCTCTGGTCCTCCTCCTGCTCCTTCTCCTCCATCACCATCACCAGCAGCAGCTGCTGCCTGACCAGCTATGGACAGCTCAGCCCAATTTCTCAGTATCACAAACCGTCTCCCAATGCCCCCCTCCACACACAGGGAAGGAGATGGGTGAGCAAGAGGAAGTACAGGGCTACCATGCTGCCCCCTCCCTCTCCTTTCCCTGATCTGGCTTGAATCCTGGGTGCCTGTTCTCCCCACCATGCCTCAGTCCCCTTCCCACAAATATGCACACATTTTGATATTTGCAATTTTTCCACATTTGTGAGGGGCCAGCCCTCATAACCCTGGTGAATGTGGAGGGCCAACTGTACCAGGCACTGTAGACTATATTTCAGGAACTGACAAAACCACCTCTGAGTATTCCTTGCCTAAGAAAACTCTATGAAATTCATGGGATGACTCTAAGTTGACAGGTGACTTGAAGACTCACAAGACACACACTCCTGATATTGGCAATATAATCTGCTGGTCTGCTGCGTCAGATAGTTTAAGAAGCACTGATCTATACCGCCTTTATCCTTTATTCTAACTGTTTAAACAATCTATTTGCACAACTTCCTGCCATAGCAAGTCTGTTTTTCTTTTAGCATGCTCATTTAGCCATGGCTAAAGGGATTGTTGAACCCTGCCAACATCAGGGCTTGGGGTTTTATATGAAACAGGGAGAGACCAGATCTCAAAGGAAGAGATTTTATGGCTGCAACAGAGAAATGAAATTTGATTGTCTCTTTAAAAATTACTTTGTCCCTCTCACTCTGCCTCCCTTTTTGTTTGGGGAGTGGGGAAGCAGTGTCTGAACTTCCTTTCAGTTTAAGCACTCCTCTATGACTTTGCAAACACATAAGATGCAGACCTGCAACTCCAGCAATGTCACTTGGCATTTCCTGCATGATTTTTTATCATCTTTGCTTGTTTGAAGAGGCTGGTGAGTTTCAAAGGCTAGTGTTTTTTGTTTTTTCTGGTTGACCTAATAAAGGTAGATCGATTTGGATTTTGGGTTAATCCTGCATTTATGGGCTAAGACAGTCATACACACTGGCGCATTCAGGCACAGGACTCTAGCTGTTTTCGAATTTGCATTTAAAGCAACTGCCCCTTTTCAGGCACTTGGAACTGAACATTAAACTGAGATCCACACTGCCCACAGAAGAAACATGATCACTTGAACCTAGGTCAGGGTGCCTGGAAGTCAGGAAAGAGTAATAAAAATCCACATAGCTATACACTATCAAGTATTTGTCTTAATTTCTGTAAATCACCTTGTGTCCTGGGAAAAAGTGGGATGTAAGTGAAATAGTAGAATAGCAACAAGAATGGCAAGAACATCTGAGCCTTGTGTGATTTCCATAGCTTGGTAGCTGTGTAGAAGGAAAGAAAACCAATGAGATTTTCAGTTCTGGATGGGAAAATTAGCCTAAGGGTGGCTATGTAGCTCTTGGGTGTTGTGTAGTATGCTTATTTGGAATGCTCATTGTGCTAAACATAGACTATTAGCAAGGCTTGATGCCAGCAGTTGGACGAGTGGTGGCTGGTGGCTTCTATACCAGTTACTCATTGAGTCTGCCTTGTGTTTCAGCCCAGAATTGGAAGGGCCTATCCAAAGTGTTGATCCCTTTCCTTAAAATAGTTTTGGCATCTGGGCTAGCTCCTTTCACATTCAGAATAAAACCCAGAGTGGATTCACTGTCTCAGTGACATGGAAGCCACAAGCTGCCACTACCTTGGACAGCTGCTACAGTGGTGATGCTGCCCTGAAGAGCTCCATGAAATGGCTGATAGAGTTGGGGAGCAGCCCATTATTTTAATTTCCTACAATGCCCTGTATTATGCTGTGCTTGGAGGTTTGCAAGAAATTAAAATGGTGGCTCAGAAACTTTGACCCTGGTGCTTTTCACAGCACAGCTGCTGTCTGCTTCCACCATCTCTAGGAAAGCTTGTAGAGATCTGCTCTGGACGGATGGGCATATCTCTGCTATGCTTTCTTCTGCTTTTGAATTTTGCAAATGTTTCTCAGTTCAGACTAAAAAACCCAAACTTAATCAAGAGATGGCCCACCAGAAGGTACTTTGTGAGGAGAGGAGAGCCTCATTGGATGAGCTAGCCAGTAAAACTGCATATTTTCCTTTGGTGAAAAAGTAGTGGCATTGTTGTCACTGAAACCACGCAAGAACTGAGGGAGTTTATCATTTTAACTTTTTTTCCCCCCTTCTGGTATATCAGAATTTCTGGCAGTGTTCTTACTTGGCTTTTACAAAACAACTAGAATTATATCTGAACACAGAGGTTAAAAAGTCCCTTAATTATAAAAATCAAAACCAACAATAAATAAAATACTTCTTCCGTGTGTGGTGGAAAGGCATGTAGCAGAAGCAAATCTGAGTCCCAGCTGTGGAGGTTTCCTGGCTCCATCCCTTGTCCCTCCAGAGGCGGCAGGCCAGGGTTTATCTAAACAATCATCTGGGCTTAGATTGCATCTGATTCAGGATGCCGAAAGTACTTCTATGGTTTTTTGTTTGTTAAGAACTGTGGCATAGAGTTCCCAGGTCTCAAGGGTTGAGCCTAAGGTCATTCCTGCGCTAGACTGCTATAGTGCTATTATTCCACTTTTAACATCCTATGGAATCCTGGGGTTTCAAGGATTCCACAGGATGTTGAAAGTGGAATAATAGTACTATAACAGTCTAGTACAGAAATAGCCTAAGTCTCAGTTCTTGGCTCCTCTTCCCAAGTCTCAGAGTGAGAGGAAGGAATGTCAGGGAGAGGGCATTGTCTTTCTTGCCCCCTTCCTTTCTTCTCATATGGGAAGCAAAGTGTTATCACAACCCTGAGTTAATACAAAACCTAAAAGCACCTCAACTCACAGCTACTGTTGGCAGGTTTTTTTGTTTTTTGGTTCAAAAAGTTGTCCAGAAAACTTGCTTTGGTTGGATTACAACTCTGACATCATTAGTTGGCAACAGTCTCAGATTTTGGTCCTGAAATCTTAGGGCTGGGGATGTTTCTGACCAGACAACTAAACTGTGGCATGCTGTTGAGGCACAGATTTCTGGAAATGTATACATTTGACCCTTGCAAAAGTGGAAAAATCACAAATATCAAAATGTATGAGTGTCCAAATCAGGTCAGGGAAAGGGCTGGGCAGGCATTTGGCCTTATAATTCCTCTCTCTCTCTCTCTCATTCTCTCTCTCTCTCTCTCTCTCTCCATCTCCTTCCTTGCATGTGTGTGGGGCATTGGGACAGGGTTAGTGGTGCTGAGAAATTGGGCTGCAATCTGTCCTTGGCTGGACAGGCAGTGGCTGGTGGAGGATGAAGAGGATCAAGGGCATGTTTTTAAAGGGCTGTGTAGCCTGATCAGAATCACTGAGAGAGAAGATTTCCCCTGAAAAGAAGTGCCTGAGGTGGGGGGCAGGGGTTGGAGAAGCTTGCAAATATTCAAATCTGTGAAAGTCAAACCTGCAAATGTGGAGGTGGAATGTATTATATACAGTAAGATATGAACAGGAATAAAACTGTGTTATATTACCACCAAAACATGCACCCAGAAGAGAAGGCATAGGGAACAGACAATGCCAGATGCACAGGACTCTCTGTTTTAATGAACCCCATCTCTCCATCTGTATCATTGCAGCTCTTCACATAGATTTCATTTCATTTTATTAATCACCAGATATATAATGGACATGGAAAATGAAGCAGCTTTTGCAGAGGCAAGGCAGTGACATCAAGGAAGCAGCCAAGTTATGCAACCAAATGTTCTCCTTACTTAAGTACACATGGATGAACGGTCAACAACCTCTTCTCTAACCAGCTTGTTAAGTATGATAAATCTGTCTCTCAGATCGGTCTCTTGGATACATAAGGGCTAGTCCCTGGTGCATTACAGTCTTTCAGTGCTCAGTGGTCCTCTAGGGAAACAAATAAGTGATTTATTAGGCCTGTGGCCTCTCTAACCATTCCACAAGAATTCACAGTCTGTCTGTGGTAACTACGGTACTGTATAAGTAAATATAAGTGTGCTGCCTTTTTGTGTGTAAATGCCTTTCAGTCATATGGTGACCTCATGAATTTCATAAGGTTTTCTTAGGCAAGTAATATTCAGAGGTGTTTTGCCAGTGCCTTCCTCTAAAACATAGTTTACAGCACCAGGTATTCATTGGTGGTCTCCCATCCAAGTACTCCTTGAGGCTGACGCTGCTTAGCTTCCAAGATCAGATGAGATCTGGTGCCTTCAGGACATTTAGGCCTTTACTCCACCAGAAACATGTAATGTGACAGGCAAAGACTGAATAATAATAATAATAATAAAAAATGACTACACAGGTGTTTTTCCCCCCGAAGTAGCGTTTGATGATGGTATCCACAGGGAAACATCTTGCACTACTTTGAAGATCCCTCATTGTTTTCCCTTCAGTTCCCAGGCAATGTTCTTATGTAGATCCACATACTTTGTGAAAGAAGTGCAAGTATTTTGCACAAATGGTTCAGAATCTGCCTCATGCCTCTTCTTGGCTACTGTCTCAAGCACGGAGTGCCAGGTTCTTGTGCCTACCTTAGCTGCAGTGTGGCCAAAGGGTGTCTGAAGATGTCTAGTTTTTCATTAAAGAATTGTCCTTCTGATGACCTGCACCCTGACCAGCTTTCTAAGTTTCAGTAAAACTCAGGAGACGATAGCATGAACTAACTCCTTCCATTGTTGTTGTTCTTGTTGTGTGCGTTCGAGTTCTTTTTGACTGGTGGTGACTCTAAGGCATCATGGAGATTTGTTGGCAAGGTCTGCTCAGAGAGGGTTTTCCACTGCCATTCTCTTAGGCTCAGAGAATATGACCTGTTCATGGTCAACTGATGGGGTTTCCATGGCTGATCTGGGATTCAAACCTGTTCTCCTAGAATCTAGACCATTTCCGCACTATAGTGCTATAGTGCTATTATTCCATTTTCAACATCCTATGGAATCCCAGAGTTTGTAGTTTAGGGAGGGGCATTTAGAATTCTCAGCCAGAGAGCTCTTTGGCCTCAGTAAACTACAAACCCCAGAATTCCACAAGATGTTGAAACAGGAATAATAGCACTACAACAGTGTAGTGTGGAAATGAACCTAGTAGAACTAACTGCACAACTCAAGCTGTCAGCCTTTCCAATGTGGCTTGTTTAAGATTAGGAAATACAATGAGCTGGAGAAGCTACAGAAAGGGATGTAAAGGTACCGGTATATCATAGAAAGGGAAAAAAAACCTCACAGCACTCCCAGCAACCTTGCAATATTAAAGTAAGTTTATAAATCTTAGGAGGAGGAGAAGGAGAAGAAGAGAGGGGGAGGAGGGGAGGGGGAGGGAAATCAAATAAAGAAGGAGAAGCACTGGAATCCTATATAACTTGTTACATTTGGTAATTTTATGTATACCTAGCTACTTGGCAGAGGTGTTTAAAAAACTCCTTACTAAATTGCAAAGAGACATAGCAAGACACCATCAAGAGTGCACTGATGTACATTGTACACCATTGTGCATCGCACTTTTTCAGCTCTGCTACATAGTAATGTAGCATCAGCCCGCTACTGGATATGGATGTTATGCAACTGTACAATTCTAATTCCTGCAAATATGAGCTCACTTCCAAAGGCCCCCTCTGGATTCTGATGAAGGAATTCTAAAGTGCCCTGTGAATGGGACAAAAATATTGATGCTTTCTTCATGAGCGAAGAAAACTTTTGAGGAAGTGGAGACCAGATTTCAGCGCAGCACTAGATCACACGGCATATTACTAAGAACATTCCCAATTGTTGGCCTTGTCTCTAGAATGACAAATATGCTAGAATCTTCAAAGACTTCTTGGGGTTGTCAGAACTGCAATATGAAGTGATTAAAAAACCAGGGAGAACAAAGAAGGATGCCTGGAATACGTTTAGAAGATGTTAATGTTCCATTTAGAAACATTTGACTGAGTTTAAGTTGGGGCAGAGGTTGACACACTGAGAATCAAAAGCTGGCAACAAAACAGTGGTCATCATGGAACAAAAATTGAACCATCTTCCTCTAGGATTAACATTTATTGAAGTACAGTATTGCTCAATATATGTCTCTGGTTGGTCCTGTCTTGGCTTCAGAGCACACTGTATTATCCTGCTTGTAGGCTGGATGTAGTATTGCCCGAGGGATTGAGAAGCATGACTTGGATTCAAGGTTCTAGGAAAAAAAAGTGGGAATTTACTTCTTTAATTCCAGTGAACGTGAAAAACAAACTCATGAACCATGTAACTAAACAGCAAGCAATTAACAAACAAAACTAGATAACCATGCAACACTAGATAACCATGTCAGTATATCAGAAATAAAAACACATTCAGCCACCTGAAAGATCAAGAGGAAGCAAATGGGAAATATGGGGCTGCATTCACAGGTGAGACAAGAGTGAAGACAAAGGACCTTTTCACACTACACAATTTAGGGTGCTCTGATTCCAATTTAACTGCCATGGCAGAATTCCTATGGAATCCTGGGATTTGCAGTTTGCTGAGGCACTAGAGCTCTCTAGCTGAGAATTCTAAATGCCCCTCTGCAGATTGAAAATCTCAGGATTACATAGGATGTTGCCATGGCAATTAAAGTGGAATCAGATGTTATAACTCTGTAGCGTGAAAGGTCCCAAAGAAAAGAAGAGCTTGACTTACAGCAGGAAAGTCTGGGTCCACTTCTTTTAAATGCTTCTCCACAGCCTAAGAATAGGGTACAGACAGTAAAACAAGAGTGAAGCTTAACAATAATTTGAACCAGCTGGTGGTGGTGGAGGAGGAGGAGGAGGAAGAGGAGGAGGAGGAGGAAGAGCAAATCTGCACTCCAGATTTTTTGATAAGCAGTATCCTAATGGATTTCAGCAAAAAGAACTTAGTTCCCACCAGAAACTCATAAAGGAAAATTCCCTGGGTCTCTGTGTCTGTAGAAGATAAAGGACCTAGAAATTTCATAGCTGCGGGTGAATAGTGTGTTTGCATTCTGTATATATGTATGTGTATAAAAACAAATAAAAGGGACTTGTTGCAGGCTTCATTTCCTCCTTGAAGAGCCCAAAATGAGGGACCTGGCAAGTGCCAGGAGATTTAGGGGCTGGAGAGGTCAGGGAGGTTACAGGTGGCTGTTTATTGGATTCTCAAGGTTTGTCTCAAATACATGCCATAAAGAATGCAATGACCTTTCTCCTCAGAATTTAAGTGAAGCCCATCCTGTCCAGCCATAAATGGAGTTACAGAAAGCTGTACTTCATGGACTTAACTGCAGTATATAAGTGTTTCCACCTTGGTTGAAAGTCTTATCAGGACTCAGCTTACAAAGTTTATTCATACAGTATAGCTGACCTGACACTATCATGAGATAGTTTTATCTGCTCCATGTTTCTCAGGAAGTTCAGAAAATTTACCTTTGGCTGAAGGCTGTTTTCATCTGCAGAAAGCAAGACATCTTCCTCAGCACCTTCTTTGTCAGGTGCTAACAAACAAGGCAGAAATAACAGAAGAATTACACACAGAGAGAACTGACACCAAAAGTCAAGCGACAGAACTTCATTCAGACTTAAACCAAATGTACTTCTTGGGAAAATGTGACTATAATGTATATCTGAAATTCCCAAAGAAGACAGTCAATTTTTTGTGTGCACTACCCTTGCAGTTCTTAGAATTAGTAAGGTTTCCTTGCTTATACTCATTCATTGCTTGTTTAAATGTTTGCTACTTCTTGTTTGCTTATCCATATCTACTCTCTTCACATCACTGCAACCGTTTCCTCTTCTCTCTCTCTCTTCCATTAGACAATTTGATTATGGACAAGCAATTTGTAAGTAAAGCTAAATTTATATGTTTCACAAAGAAGACTAGGCTTGTTTCTTTCTCTATGAGATCCTGTGGGTGGGTAGGCAAGGGACTGGTTGTTGTTCAGTCTCTGCCTTGCTTGAGAGATCTGTTACTGTCTCTCACGTTTCCCAACAGCAATGTGATGGTCAGTGGCATATCTAGTGTAAACAGCACATAGGGCAAGTGTGGAAGTTATGCCCGCACCTTCTTACTCCTACCCCCACCCCACCCCTACATGCATGGCTTTTTATGCCCCCCCTTGTATTGGCACCTGG